>JAOXNR010000030.1:5591460-5606702 GCA_028571225.1 Parsonsia alboflavescens
AGGCTGGAGTTAAAGAATGAAAATTAAAAAAAATAAATAAAAAATCCAGATCACAGTTCAAGATTTTCTGTTACATAATTATGTGTCACTCCTTATGATATAAATAGAAATTTAACAAGTCTTTGATCAAGTTCTTTTAGGGTTTAGTTTATCTTTTTAGATTTTAATATATAAAATATATTAAAAAATAATAATTAAAGGTTATGAATAAATTTTTTATTAATATTGTATTAGTATATCAGGGAGTATACAAATACGTAACAAGATATCAGGCCCAAAGTGGTCATCCACAATAACAAGGAGTCGAGTAAAAGTTTTTTTTCCTATTTTACAATTTAGAATTCTTCAGAAAAAACTCAAATTTTACTCCCACTCCCTTCCTCTAACTATTAAAAGGGAAAATGTTTACCTAGCACTGAAGTTTTAACCAAAGTTAGAAAGAATATCCTTTTTCTATTTTCTTACAACTGAGTACCTAGACATGACATTTTATGAGTGACCATTTTCATACTTCTGTTAAGTTTTGCAAGTGAAATCTCACATGCCTTAATTTTTGGGGGGAGTTATTTCGTCACACTTATCACCGTTTGTTTAGCCCTTTTTCCTAATGGGAATTCTGGGAAAACAGAGCAGCAAGAACTAAAAGAGGCGTCCCTTGAGCCATACCTCAGTGGGTAGAGTGGCGAGTAAGCATATCATAGATTTCGAGTTCGAATCCTATCAACATCCTCCTGGATTGTTGAAAGGCTTGTAGCCAGCTATGGAAAGTTAAGAAAACAAATTGATCTTATATTGTAAATCTATATGCATTGTTAGGAGAATATGTAGTAGAAAAAAAGAGAGAGAATATTTTGTATGATTCTTAAGTTATAAAAGTTTCATTCTTCTCTCACTTTGATCCTGAATTATTTCTTCTTACAAGATAATTCCAAATAGTATAAGCATTCATATTATTTGGTTCTAACATTTGGTACCAGAGCAAGGTTTGATGGCTTCATCAAACTCCGTCCAATTGTAACTCAAGAAGTTGAGTGGGAAGAATTTCAACAGCTGGGCAATTCAACTAAAGGTGTTTGTCAAATCGCAAGATTTGTGGCATCTCATCGAGAACGGTTACGCCGACATAATCGACTCCAAAGCATTCGATGCTCTGAAGAAGGAGGAGAAGTCATCCTTATTGGAGACCCGAAAGATGGACCAAAAGGGGCAATTTTCAATTTTCCAAGTTGTGGAGGAGCCGGTATTTCAAAATATCCACTACTGAAACGGCGAAGGGAGCATGGGATATTTTGCAAAAATCCTACAAAGGCAACGATCGTATGAAGCATGTGCAATTACAGACACTTTGAGGTGATTTTGAATCCCTACGCATGATGGACTTGAAATTAGTTTTGACGTACTTTGATCGAGTCAAAGTCATCATTAATCAATTAAAGACTGATGGTGAGGAGCTCTTCGACCAACGGGTCATCGAGAAAATCTTATGGCCTTTGACTGGAAGATTTGACTACGTCGTCGCCGCCATCGAAGAAGGACAAGATATGTCAACCATGACATTGGAGCGGTTGATGGGTTTATTGTGTTCGCATGAACAACGAATGAACCAAAAATCGGATGGTTCAATTCCAGAGCACGCATTGCAAAGTCGGGTGACTAAACCGAGTTGTGGAGGCTACCAAAGTGGTCGTGGCCACAGAGGTGGTCAAGGAAAAGGTGGAAATTACAATCCCACCTAGAAATCGAGAACGCTCAAAACACGTGACAAATCAAAAGTACAGTGTTTTCAGTGTAATTGGTTTGGACATTTCCTAAGAGATTGTCATGTGAAGATATTGAATGAGGAAGAAGAGCATGCGAACATTGCCAATGCCAAAGAGGGCTTGGTGCTCGCATGTAAGAAGGAGTCGGATTGTGCAGAATCCGTAGATACTAAAACATGGTATCTGGATAGTGATTGTAGTAACCACATGACCGGACGGAAGGAGGTGTTTACGCAGTTGGATGAGACCATTCGTGACGATGTCAGCTTCGAGAATAAATCCAAAATTCCCACGATGGTAAAGATAATATTAGTATTCATTCAAAAGATGGTACTAATGTTACCGTTACCGATGTTTTCTTTGTGCCTAGCCTTTTTTGAAATTTATTAAGCGTGGACAACTTTTCAAAAAAGGGCACAAAAGTTAACATAGATAATGGTGTTTGTACCATTCGAGATACAAATAATAAACTGATCATCAAGGTGCGGATGAAGCAGAACCGCTTGTTCCCTTTGACTCTCAATCGAGGAGTAAAAAATTGACAAAACATTATTAAAGTTAAGAAGCATTTTTCCTTGACTTTGCTTGGCCATTAAATTTTAGTGCACTCCAGACGGAAACTGAAGAAAGATTTTAAGAGAAAACAAAGGCGGTGGGCAAAACAGTAGAAAAAAATGACAAAACATTACAAAGTTAAGAAGAATTTTGTCTTGAAATTGCTTGGCCATTAAATTTGAGTGCATTCTAGATGGAAACTGAAGAAACTCATGGCTATGGAGGGATCTGAAGAGAAAACCAAGACGGTGGGCAAAGCAGTAGAAAAAAATGACAAAACATTACAAAGTCAAGAAGCATTTTGCCTTGACTTTGCTTGGTCATTAATTTTCAGTGCACTCTAAGACGGAAACTGAAGAGACTCGTGGCTATGGAGGGATTTGAAGAGAAATGAACAAATAAACTCAGCATATTATCTCTCTTGATCTTTGTCACCGATACTAATAAACTCAGCATGAAGGCTGATTCATTCACCATGTTCGACGGAAAGTCTGCCTCTACCAACGAATTCATTGGACCACTCTTATCTTATTCTGCTTCACCGATCACAATGAATATAGCATCATTGATGCAACCGTTTCCATTTTACAGTGAAGAATTGGTGTGTGTTCTGGTAGTCATAGTTTTGAAGGTTATGCAATGGAGGTGGTGCACCGAAATTAACCCCCAAAAAATGGGACCCGTGAGATTCAAGTACAAAATTTTACTGAGGGGTGTTAAAAATGGACAAAAGTATCAAAATGGTTGCCCGTAAAATGTAATAAAATAAAGATAGGATACCATCTCTAGCTTTGATCAAACTTCAGGCATCAGATGAGTCATTCCACTTTATCAAAATCTTTACATATTGATATCTTAAATGCTACAATGTTATCCAATAATTTTTTCCTAATTTTTAGACAAAGTCCAAGGTGTACAAATAGTATAGGATGGAAAAGGTATTTGGACAAATAATTATGTACAAACTAACTACATTTACTAAATTATCCTTTCTCTTACTTTGTAGTATGAAAGTAGGATCTTTTTCTCATTCATATTCTCTCTTTTTTTTCTACACCCCACATTTAATACTAACTGTTAATTTCAATACTCATTTAACTCTAAACCTCAATTCAATACTCATTTACTAGTACTTTTTAACCTACTCCGTCAGTTTCTTTTAAAAGTCATTTAAGATTTTGTAACACAAACCAAGACAATGATTATTTCAATAATTAATAGTTTTTTAAATTAAAATATCCCTTTATAATAAATAATGTTCATATGAATTCAATCCTAATATTTAATGTGATTAGAAATGTATGACTGGAATTTTTTCATTAAATGCTTGTTGGTGAAAAATGTAAAGTAACTTCTATTTTGAAATAAATTGGTTAGCTAAAACGACTAATAAAAAAAAAAAGAGACGAAGTAATATTTAACTCCAAAAAGAAGACTCTTCTTTCTTTCCTCTATATTGGTCAACTAGCTCAATTAATTATTTGGCAAAATCGTCAATTAATTTAGTCTCATAACATTTTTATTTTGATCGTGCAGTCCATAATTCTTTTTAATCATTTAGGATCCTCCCATTTTTTTCAAGCTACCATTTAGATCCTTTTTCTTGAAAAATCTACTTTTTCAGTAATTTTACTTATTAGTCATGCATTTCCAAAACTTTTCTTTAAATCTTTTAAGATCTTGTAAATTTTCTTGAGTGACCATCGTAGTCACTTTTGTCTAAAAATGTACTTTTCAAACAATTCTGATAGATTTTTTTTTTCTCTTTCATAACTAGTTAAAATATGGTGGTTAATTTTTATTTGGTTGTAACTTTTGGATACGTGATTGTGAGGTACAAATGACATATTCGGGATTGAGATTTCCCGGATGTATTTTTGTAGTTAAATTTGTTTAAGGGTTAATCGTTGTAAGTGGATATATCTTTAGAGTTGGCAACTATATTGGAGAAGGGAGTATGAAAAATGAGGGAAAACATTGTAGTCAAAATTGTTGGAAAAATGTATTTTCTCAAGAAAAAGTATTTAGATAGTTACTTGAAAAAAGTTGCAGAGCGCTAAAAGATATATATATATATATATATATATATATATATTTATATTTATATGTAGCTAATAAATAAATGTTTTGGGATCAAATTAGCCATTAACTGTTGGGGCTACAATGAAATGCCCAAAAAGCCCCCAACATAAAAAAAATATATTAAAAAATTAAAAAAAAAAATCAGATCACAATAGGGGGGAAAAAAGGGCCTAAATGGTTGTCCAAAAAAAGTTGGAAGACCCGAAATACTCTCTCTGTCTGGAATTAAATGCCACTATTTCTATTTTGAGTTATTGGAAAATGAATGTTTAATTTCTTAAATTAGTTAAAATTTTGTTAAGAAATCGATATCAATAAGTTTAAAATGAACAAAAGTCAACTAATTTTTAAAAAAAATTTTGCAACTAAAATTGTGACATTCAATTCTGGACAGAAGTTGGATTTTTTTTTTCCCCCTATTTTACTCTTTTAATTTTTCTTAAAAAACACTATCTTAATCTAATTACTAAAAACTTTGCCTATTCCCAACAAATCTTCCAATGATTAGAAAAGTCTTCTAGTCAAATTACACTAAAATTATTATCTAATAAATTATAATGAGATGGAGGGAGTATAAAAGAGGCCAATTCAATTTTTTTTCCCCCATTTTTTTCACTAGTGCACATTTAATAATAATAATGATTTTTTTCCTATTATTCCATCATTTTCCATTTTTGTTTTTTTCTCTGTAATTGGGACTATATTTCCGTTTTCTTCTCTCTTTTGTCTCTTTTTACTTTCTTCTTTTTTACTCTCTCTTCCTTTCTCTTAGTATAAAAAAAGTAGAAAATCAAGTACTCCATGTGTAAAACAGGACAGATGTCGTATAATATAGATAAAATAACAATTGAAAAATTATAAAAATAGCAATCTCTTTATTTAGAATTGAATGTGTTTATTTATATTTTAAAAAGTTCAATTAAATGTTTCATTTCCAAAATAAGTAAAAACTTTACAAAGGAATTGAAATTATTATGTTTAAAATTAACTAAGTCAAACTCATTCAATAAAATTTGTTAATGTTGAAATGAGACATTCAATTTGAAGGAAGTAAAAATTTTAGAAAAAGTAAAAAGAAAATCAACTCATTAATTTAAATCAAATGAGTTCCATTCAATCACTACAATTAATTTGGAAGGGAGAAACCATATAAAGGCTAAGATTTTATAGACTTGGGATCTTCTATCCTATTTTTGCCATCATCTTCTACATCGTAAAATAAGGTAAAAATCAATAATTCCTAAGATTTAATATATTATTTTAAAATTTTATTAATAAAATAAAGTTAAAAAAGACACGTACATATTAATTATTGATGATATAGAAAATGACGTACCTGATGAAATAGAAGATTTAGAACCAATTTTATCCTACACAATTATATTATACCTCTTTTACACTAGTAACAAATTAACATTTTTTTTATAATTTAATATCAAGTACTCCCTCTATCTTCTCGATTTATAAGTTACTAGTCACCATGTTATCAAAATTAATATTCCTCTCGTCACTTAAAATAAGTCACTAGCTATCTTTTTTTTTTTTTTTGATTTTTCACTTTTTCAAGGTTTCTTATTTTTATTAAGTATTATTTTCGCACTTCAATTAGTGATTAAAAATTAAATAGTTTTATTTTTAAAAAAATAAATCAGGGTTGAACACTTCATAGCATACGTATATTATTTTATAATTTAGCTGACCAAATTAAATGTTACTTATGAATTCTTACTTAATTGGATTATAAAAATGTTTAGATTATTAAAAAAAAGACCAAAAACGTATCCGGTAAAATTTATTCCAACCCTTTGTGCTAATAGTAAAACTGTTTCAACTTTTACTTAAAGTAAGTCTTAAGTTTTGTCATTTCATCCATATCTTTCCACTCCCTACTTCAATAATTGAGCATCTTTTATTTTTATTTTATTTTTTATAAGAAAAATTATATAGTAATATTAATTAAAAATGATCGAAGTTAAACCTTTTTTCTCTTTATATTTGTACGAATACTAATACATCTTCAATTTTAAATAGAAAGATTACTCCCTCTAGTTCATAATATATCTCACTTTAGACCTTCAAATTTGTTTTATAATATAGGTCGCTTTACAAAATTTTATCGGCATTTATTGCACTTTTTTTTACTTTTCCCCTTATAACTCTTTCTTACTTCAATTTCCTAAATAATTCGACTGAGGATTTTTTTGGTATTTTGATTGAGTCAATGCATTGTTTTTAAATCATTAATGTGTGAAAAAAAAAAAAAAAAAAAGCTAAAGCGTCCTTCTATTTTGATCTAGAGTGATTTCGGTTTTGAATATACATCAAAATTGTTCTTAAAATAAAAATGTTGAAAATTGATATGTGAATGATTTATTGTAAGATTATATTTAATTTTTGAAAAGAATTTTTTTTCTAAAAATAATATATACTATCAGATGTGAAAATAAAACAAAAGTTATTGATGGTTGAGTTGATTAAAGCCTTTTACTTCAAATGTGGATGCCAAAGTTTAAATCTTGTTGTAAGCAAAAAAAATTTATTTTTAAGAATTTACATTAAGGATCAATGACATAAAAACTAAAAAGGTAGAGGATTAAAAAAGATTAAAAAAAAAGTGGAGGATCAAAAATGATAATTTATCTTATGAAATCCCTAAAATATCTTTCTTTGACTATTCAAAAATCTCTTAAAAATATGTTTTATGGTCATTTGAGCCAATTGTGTAAGGAAAAAAAAAAAAAGGTGGAAGACCCAAAAAATAAAAATAAATAGATATGGACCAAAGTCTTGAAAAAAAATATTATTGAAGGCCCAAAAAAACTAAAGAAAAGATTTTAGACCAAACTTGTAAAACCAAAGTTGTGGGGGACTAAAATTATCAATCTTCCTTGTAAAATACTCCCTCCGTCGGAAAGTGAATGTCACATTTTGACTTGCACCAATTTCAAAAATGAGTTGACTTAGTTGATTATATGCTTAACCATATTAATTTCTTTAGAAATTTTTTACTAATTTAAGAAATGGAACATTCATTTCTAAACAAATTAAAACACAAATGTGGACATTCAATTCCTGGTCTATGGAGTATAACATTAATCAAAAGACACGTGATAATTTGTTATCCAGCTGATGGTCGGGGTCGGGGTCGGACTCTGACTATATCACCCTGTGAGCCACCCAGGAGACCTGCAAGGAATCAAAGTCTCATAGTAGGGGATGTCTCTCAATATTTCGCTCTGATGCTAAAGATAGAGAGAAAAAAAATGCAAATATCTGTAAAGTCAAGAAGAGAGAAAAAGAAAAAATACTTGTTTATCATGATTATGGATCCTTTTATAGAACATTGAATTGTCTGTGTTCAATCCCATATAAAATTGGTTATAGATAAATTATTGCTCTAATAAATGTTGTACTAATAAGTATACGCTACATAGGATTTGTGTATACACTAATTTGTTCTTGATTTTAAGAGGAGCCGCATATAAAAGGAGTCACTTCTCTTATGTGGAGATACTTACTACTGGCTTAACATAAACAGGGTTTAGTAATAACAAAACACCAAAATCAAGGCATGGCCAATTTGCGGAGCAATCTGAAAGTTTTGCTTTTCCTCCTCATTCTAATTGCAGCCTTCAGTTCTACAAATGCAGGAGAAACAAAGCCAATTTTACAAGTATTTAATCAATTACTGAACACCACTATTGAATGGAGAATCCAGTTGAAGGAACAATTTCAAGACCCCAGATTGAAGCAATCAACTCCTATTACTCTGGCAGGAGTCTTCTGCTTCCTGGCTTCATCCATATCAAGTGCAGGTGGGATTGGTGGAGGAGGCCTGTTCATTCCAATTCTGACCATGGTTGCTGGGCTGGACCTCAAAACGGCTTCAAGTTTTTCAGCAATTATGGTCACGGGAGGTTCGATTCCTAATGTTGTATTTAACATGTTCATCACGAGCAAGAAAAATGGTGATAAGACTTTGATTGATTATGATATAGCACTCTTATCAGAGCCATGCATGTTGCTGGGTGTGAGTATTGGAGTGATCTGTAATCTTATGTTTCCGGAGTGGCTGATAACAATCATGTTCGCTGTTTTTCTTGCCTGGTCGACATTCAAGACATTCGAATCGGGCATTTCCCATTGGAAATCGGAATCAGAAAGGATGGGCAGAAATGGGTACCAGAAATTGGAAATTGGGCAGGAAGGGAATTATGAGATAAACGACAAAAGTGATGAAGGGCTTGAAGTGCCTCTGTTGGATAAAGAAACAAAGTTCAAATTGGATATTCCATGGATGAAATTGGGGCTTTTAACAATGATCTGGCTTTCCTTCTTTCTTCTCTATCTGCTTCGTGGAAATCGCTATAGACAAGTAAGGCCTCCTCTTATCTTTCATCTGATATTGATGTTTTGTTTATTCAATTTAAAAAGAATCCCCAGTTTATCTTCTGCTTAACCAAACTTAAAAAGAAGTATCGTTTCAATGGGAAGAGGCTTATCCTTCTTGAAAAATCTGTATCTGTCTTCCCTTGTAAGAGTTGAAATTTAAGTACTAAAAGATAAGGAATATACCACAAAAATTTGATATGCAGGAGCTGATGCAAATCATGGAAGTATATATATTCTTTCAGTAAGTATATGCGGTGTTGATTGTGTAGACTGATCTGCTTTCATATAAAAGTGAAAAACAGTTTTTGAGTGTTTATTTAAACCCTGTGCAGGGTATCGTCCCTGTAGAGGCTTGTGGAATCGGATACTGGATGATTTCAGCTACTCAAATTCCTTTGACCATTATTTTCACTTCATGGATACTGTACAGGAGACGAAGTCTTCACAACGAACAGCAGGTTAACCATATTCCTTTTTGAATACTTTTTGATTTATATGTCATTTTACTCTCTTCTGCCTTCAGATCCAAATTCAAGAGTTTTCGATTAAGTTGAGTTCTTTGTTCAGGAACAGGGAGGTGAGAACAAAGGTCAGGGACCAGTCCAGCTGATTTTCCCAGTAATGGCATTCTTAGCAGGGTTTTTGGGTGGAGTTTTTGGAGTTGGTGGGGGCATGCTTATAAGTCCACTTCTTCTGCAAGTTGGAATTACGCCTCAAGTAAGTACCCATATTAGTATATGAATTACAAAAGTTTCGCAGTTTTTTGGTAGTTTTCATAAGGAAATGAACTCTGTGGTGATACAGATAACAGCAGCAACCTGCTCATTCATGGTATTATTCTCCTCTACAATGTCAGCATTTCAGTATGTGCTGCTGGGAATGGACAACATTTATGGTGCAATCAATTTTGCAATAATTTGTTTTATTGGCTCGCTCTTGGGTTTACTAATACTACAACATGCCATTGAAAAACGTGGGAGAGCCTCCCTCATTGTGTTCTCAGTGGGTCTCGTATTAGCTTTGAGCACTGTTCTGATGACTAGTTTTGGAGCAGTGGACGTGTTGATGGATTTCATTAATGGGAAATACATGGGATTCAAACAACCCTGCTGAAAGTGCGAGATAAGAAGAAACGTGATCAAAATGGTCCCTTTGCCTTTATGCCTGGTCCAGTAACACAAGGACCAGAAACCTTGAGCGTGCTTTAAATTTTGTAGCAGAGACAAATAAGTGCTGGTTTTCAACCATTGAGAGCCGTCTTTAGTGGAAGCAATGTTTGATGTGTACATATGCATTATGCAGGAAAATGATAAACCTTTGTAATTCACAGAAGTGAAACAAACAGTACCGGTTTCATGAAAGCAAACCTGGCATCCTTGCACTGGTTTCGATATTAACATTCTCAAAGGAATTGATTTAAGTTGTGTCAAGTCAAAAGTGATCGGGTCGCCCCACCGCTTTCCAAAATAGGAATTTTATATTTCATATCAAAAGAACAATACTGCTCTGTAGTGAAGACCATCTCACTCAAAATTCTGGCTCTAACACTAATCCCGTCACTGTTAAATATTAATCAAAGAAAATGATTACACGTTCAAGAACTCGTAAGGGGTTTATGGCCATTAATGAATTCAAACAATTCCGAAGGAGGAAAAGGATCTGGGCTTAATCTTAAATCCTAACCACAGACCAAAATTTAAGCAACGGGGGGACGGAGAACATGATCCTCTGAAGTATCAACAGAAGCAGAGGAGACAAACTGCCACATGGGAGTTCCAGGGTAGCCAACAAATGGCATCAGTTTGCTGCCAAAGACTTGATGTGGACCTGCAAAGCGAGAAGGAATTGCAGAAAGTTGTGGGTAAAATCCAGGTTGAGAGCTCAGGACTTTTACTTGCTGCTCAAGTATGTCTTTCTCTGCCTTCAGCTTCTGCTTTTCATCACGAAGTTCATTCTTCTCAGCCTGTCGAACATTATCACCCTCAAAACATTTGGACCTCGAGGCAAATTCTGAGTACAACATCCAAGTTAAAACAATGCAACGCACCTTTAATTCATTAACCTTCTTCTGCAAACTCTCACATGATTCCTTCAGCTTGTCTGCCTCATCTCTCAACTGAATCAGCATGCGAGCAGCATCAGTCAATATGAGAGATTTGTCCAATTTGGGTGGCCTTTCAGGATCCAGAAGAGAACTTAATTCTTGGAACCTAAGGAAAAAAACAGAATCAACATTACATAATCTTGTGGCTACTGTGTTCTTGAGTTAATACATTATTCCATGAGAAAAAGCAAATGAACTCCTACCACACACACACCCATGCACACACAAACAGAACAAAATTGCATTGCAGAGAGAGAGAGACAGAGGGAGGGAGAGAGGAAGCTTGCCTATCGTTTAACCTATCCCGACGAATTTTCTCCCTGTGTGCTTTGGAATCGGATGCACTGCATGGTCCAGACCTCACCCTTATACAGATGTCAAAATCAGAACCAAAGAAAAAAGATAGCAATTAGAACACAACAAATTCATTTAAGCATTTGAACACAAACCAGAATAAAAATTGAAGCCATACCTTAACATAAAAAACACATACACACACATATAGATGTATTAAAAGATTCAGAACCAGAACAACATGAGGTTCAGTCAAAGTTTTAATTAAGATTCCAAAATATTTGAAAGTATAATTATGTACGATTAAATGCATGAAGCAAATCTATAAATAAAATGTTCACTTTAGGAGCTATGGTGAATTGCTCCTTCCATACATAGGCATTCAAGGACATGGATAAATTTGCAATCTCCTTGAAAGTGTAAGATTATGAGTCTTAAACCCCAAGCCTACCAACATAGGAAGTATAATTGTCAAAAAGAAAAAGTTACGCTAAGAATAACCTTGCATATCTCCTTGTAACTTCTTTTTCTTTTTTGACACAAAGCTTGCCCAAATCCATAAGGAATTACAAGGCTTAATCCAAATCCTACACAGGGAACTGCAACTGTCAAAAAGAAAGACTCCTGGAATAGAATACTCTTAACTTTGCTTTACCATTTACTTCTATAGAATTAACGAGTTATCAGGAATTCTATATATTCAGCAAAAGCACTCGTATATTCATTTGTACCACTGTGGAGTAAATTTCTAAGTATCCACCATAACAGATATGGCTCAAGAAAAATGCTATCTACAGCATCTTACCAAATCACTCCCTCTTTGTGAGAACACCCATATTTACTGCTCAATTTGCCTAATCTTCAATTCTTTCTCCTCTTGGTATAGACCTAAGGTAACACATCAACTCATTAAGTAAAGAAAGTAAGTACCTCTTTCTCGAGCCGAATTCTTTGGTACTCTCTGAATTGTGAAATGCATCGTCATACTCCACACTGTAATACAATAAAGAAGAAAAGGGTTGATTGCAACTTGGAGGTAAGTATCTCATCAGGAGATCCAGTCAAAACTTGAGTCTGGAAGTGTATAGTTGAGCATCCCTCAAGTTCATATTTCAAGGCAACAGAAAGAAGGGAAAATCTATTTTGAACATTCATATAAATTTCTAGTAAAATGTCTACAGTTGTATTCCCTGATGAAAGTCAATTCAATACATTTCCCCTGAACTATTTGCAAATAGTGAAAGATAGCATCACAACAATGACTAATTAATAATACTAGTATTTCTTGGGAAAGAAATTTTCTCTTGATTAGATAACCAATGTCCGGGCCTCGACACCTTCAGCCTTCTACCATATACTCGACCAGACACAAAGCTCCCAAGCTGCCTCCACTGGAAATAGGCAATGGTGTCCAAACATTGCATACACAATGAGACAAGAAACTATTTTGATATGTTGCAAAAGCGTGGAGCCATATCAACCAAAAGAAAGCCCATTAAAGATGAGACTAAGAAAAAGCTACCAAAACACTGAGTGTATAACTTATGCCAAATATGTTAATCGTTCTTCACTAAAAAATTATCAATTAACAGTAAATAGCTGCTAACATTAGTACGAGGACCAACAACCAGACAAATAGAACACAATGAAGAAATCAAGACAGCCACGCCCAACCGCCCCCCCCCACTCCCACAAAAAACCAAACCCAGCAAATAAAAAAATGATTTTGAAAACAATGTCACAAATTCTTCAACATGTAGGAGTATAAAATTGAAACAAAATGAAAGACGGTAGAAAGAACGTAGGAAAATCTTGATAAAACAACAGAAAAAGGAGAGACCTTGTCGGAGCGGAGATGGAATTGGGCCAACGGATACCGGGTTCAAGAGGTGGGAAAGTGCAGCCGGGAACAGGAATGTCGTCAATTAAAGCAAGGTCAAAAACCCAATTGGAGTTATCCTCCTTAGATACCATTTTTATCCGGAGTGATGCTAGAGTAGGAGGTGGGTGCGACAGTGAAGAGAAAGAAAATTAAGAGGGACAAGGGGTTGGAAAATACAGAGAAAAAGGGCAAGGGAGAGGAAAAGTTTCTGTGGCGGGCGAAATTTCGTTGGTTTTGACGGTTGATATGGGCCCACATCCAATGTTGACGTCCACTCAATCAATCGACTGAAGGAGAAGAATTCGGGCTGACGCGTTTGAACATGCCCGACTCTTTTTTTCCTCAATTTTGATAAAATTAACAATTTAATCTCGTAACTTTTTTTATTTTGACCATATAAATTCTTTTTTCTTTTTATCTTATAATGCAAAAAACTTTTTTTTTAACAATGTAGGTCCATATTTTTTTTAATCTTTCAAGGTCTTATAATTTTTTATTGGTAACCAATTAGGTCCTATAATTTTTTATCGTTAATTAATTAGGTCAAAAAATGAAATAAAATTATAGAATTTTAAAGGATATAACAAAAAGATATGAATATACATGATCAAAATAAAAAAGTTAAGGGACATTTAGTAGGGTCAAGGTCCTCTCCAGATCTAGTTAGAATATGCAGAAAAATCGAATCGAACGTATAATTTATAATATGCAAACTATACCTTCGAACCATTTATTCACACATTTGCTTGTGTGTCCTACTTAAAATTTTATAACTCATTAAAAACTTTCTTCAGGTTTCGGATGTTAATTTTTACATTGTGTTTCATAAGAAGAAAAAAAGGGGAAACAAATAGGATTATATCTTCTGTTACTCTTATCGTATTACACTCTCAAGTAAACTAAAAAAATTTTACACATATATTTTAAATATTTTTATGAATATATTTTATTATCTAAAAATTAAAAAATTAAATTAAATTCTTAGAAATACTTATAATACACATCTAAATTTTTTTAATTGACATACCTAAAAAACGTCAGACAAAATGTATTGAAAGATTAAATTCCACAAAAGTTTGACTAGGATACTAAAACTATGGGCGAACATCCAAAACACTCCATGATAAGAGAAAATGTGGTCCTTTCCATGGGAATAAGATTCTAACAAAAAAAAATCCCCTTAACAAACAAAAAAAAAAAAAAAAGAATTTATGTAAGGTAAAATCTCCTATTTAATCCTTTTGATCATATAGGTCTAAATTTTTTTTTTTTTTTTTGTCAGCAGGAGTCCTCTATCCCGTTTAAGTCCTTTTCATTAGAAAAATTCATTTTCCATTCATTTTTACAAGAATATATATATATATATATAAATATATATATATATATATAATCAAAAGGGGCAAAACTGGTAATTCAGTGTTCAACCTATCTTAATTGCAACAAAAAAAAAAAAATCCCCCTTCTTATTCTTTGCGCAGACCCTTATCCCAGCAAATCGGTTTTTTCTTTGCTTATTCATGGCACCAACTTCTTCTTCACTCCCTCTCTTTATGTCCAATATATCCTTCTGGGAGAATTAGAGCAAAGCTATTGGTTCATCTGCATACTTTTATTGGATGATGAAATTAATACCAAAATTTCTCCGAACCAGACTTGAGATGAATTTGCAGCAACTTAAACCCAAGGAAGGCAAGGCAACAAAATCAATGGAAATCTCCTCCAAATCTGTTCATTTTCTCATTAATGAGTTGGCAACAGAAGAATTTGGTGGGCTTTCTTCATTTTTCTTCTTTGGGGACTTAGAAATTTGGTTTATTGTATCAAATCGTAAATGGGTTCTTTGGCCATCCAAAGATTAGAGCCACCAGATATCACAATGTTGCATATAAGCGTAGGATGTATCAGTATGTATAAGATATAAACAGGTGGCTTGAACTTCGAGTGCGCCACCAAGGACAGGAAAATTGCAAAACAAAACTTCAAACAAACATCCGAATTGAACAAATGCCAAATAATGCCATGACCAAGCAGAAAGAGAGAGACTGAAGAAGAATTTGGAACCTCCAAGAAAAAAGAAGAACACGGCTCGCCGGGATCCGAGAAGAAGAAGGGGGATTTTTATTTTTTTCTTTTAATTAGGACGGGTGAACAGGGTATTCTCAGTTCCTTCCTC
>JAOXNR010000030.1:5606802-5616917 GCA_028571225.1 Parsonsia alboflavescens
CCCCCCCCCCCCCCCCCGGCCGCTGCACATAAAAACATAAGAATAAAATAAAATGAACTTTTCTAGTAAAAGAGATCTATGTGCTTATCCCGTAAAAAGTTTGAGAATTTCCATGGGCAAAAAGAAATTTTGGATCCATGTGATCAAAAAATAAAAGTTTTGGGACTAAGTAGGTGGTTTTGCCTTTATGTAATTGTTAGCTTAGATAAAATTATTTTAGATGATAGTAACAAAAGCCTCAACATAATTATACATTTTTAGTTAATTTGGAATTTATTTGTTAAGTTAATTAAATGTGACACTATTTCTATTTGTTTTTTACTTTGATATTTTTGTAGCTTGATGCTCTAATAAAGAAATTTCCTTGAACATTTTCACCTAAAATTCTAGTTATTGCATTCAAATAATAATAATTATTATCATTATATTCAAACATGATTAACTTAAATATTTTCAATCGTGATTTTGAATATGTGAGGAATCTTTTTGAATAAAATATCTATTGGGTATAGATAGTGTCAAAGAGTAACGATAACTGTTCTCATTGTCTCATGAGCGTGGAATTGATATTTAAACTAATTGAAAAGCATTTGAAATAAATGAAAATAGTGGAGCATCTCTCTTGCAATAACTTTGATGGTAAAATTAAAAGAGCTTATAGGAGAGAGAAAACAAGGAACATGCCAAATATTGATAAGTTATCAATGCTTACCTTATTTGAAAAATGACTATTCTTTTTTATGCATGGGGCTTTAAGTCTTTTGGAGTGATTAGATCAATAGTGAAATCTCACTAAGATCTAGAATCGTGATCATTATCATGTCTATCTAGTATATGGGTAAAAAAAACTTTCTCATTAGGACTTTAGTTGGAATGCTCCCTAATTCTATGAAACTTAACATTTAATTTCCACTTACCTTTTCATCTAGAAGTATTTAGCTAGTAGACGAGTTATCGTCTACCCAACCTTACTTTGAAAGTCGGTTTTGCAATCATAATGGATAAGTAAAGAAGTCCATGTTATTTTTGGACTTTTACCTATCACATTATACCTTTTTTTTTTACAAGGCCTTTTAAGTCACTTTAAACATTTTTGTATAACTTGATCCAATAGGATTTAATCCCTTCACAGTGAGCTCTATTTAGATCTATTAAGATTTCCCTTATTGGGTATAAAGTGTCAAATAGCTATTTTTTCCAAAAACTAATTTAATATATGCCAATTTCTTAGTTTTGTGATTGTTCGATGCTTCATCAGGTTGTTGCTAAAAAGATGAAAAGAAAAATAATGAGAAAAATTCAAAAAAGAAAAACAAAATCCAATTATAAATCATCCTACCTAATAGCTCTAAGAAATTTTAAAGTAATGATAAGTAAAAACAACTTCAAATGTCTTTGAAACATCTTAGTAGGTCGAGTGACGAATTCGTAGACCATAAATAAAAAAGAGGAATGTTGAGAATTGTGTAAACTGATCTAGACATAACTTTAAAAAACAATTTCAAATCACATCAATTTCTTTTAATAATGAAGAAGAATTTTAACATTATATAATATAAAATAAGTATGAATTGTTTGATGTTGATTCAGAAACAATTTCTATCCTAATTATAGTACCCCATGAGTTCTATTAATATAGAAAATCAACCTCGATGACTCAGGCAGTGTAGTTTACAAATGGTTAGATTGAGCATTTGATTTGATGTTTTTATTTCTTTACAAGAAGTTAAAACACACTTCAACAGGGAAAGGAGAATGGAGGATCAAGGGGTGAAGATTGAAAAAGAATAAATTGTGAGGGTGAAACAACACTAACAATAAATTGAGGGACTTTACAGTAATTACTTTTAGATAAGAATAAATTGTGAGGGTGAAACAACACTAACAATAAATTGAGGGACATTACCATAATTACTTCTAGATATTTTCTCCACATTTGATTTTCTTTCCTTTTTTTTTTCTTCCTTACTTACTTCTTTATCCCCAAATGCAACACGAGTACACGACCAATTAACTAAGAGCCTAAAACCCTTGATATCCCTCCCCAAGGTTGAGAATATTACAGAACCCGTGAAAGATTTCAAGAAAACAATGGAGGATTAAAATCCCAGAGAAAAAGTTTTGATTTTTTGAACACTCAGGCATGGCTTACGCAGGACTGGTAATTAGCGTTAGTGCTCCATCGTTATCCTCCAATGGAAAATCCAAGGTACATAAAGACACCCCTGCTTCTGGATGTTTAGCTTGCTCTACTACTACTGCAAATGAACAAGAAACTCTAAAGAAATTTACTTATAGAAGAGCTTCCCCGTCTGTTAGATGGCCTCACCTCAAATTTACGGATACGCATAACAATTCAGATCATTCCCCATTTACAGTCACCTCCCCCAATATAGGCAGTGTATTAGATGATGGTGATACTAGGCCAAACACGGGGAACTACAAGAGCATTGTTGAAGTTGAAACAACACAGAATTTGGGTGAAGATATTATTTCGAATGTGATTAATGAACATCTAGAAGGGGTAGGAAGGCCCAGTAGGACCAAGGCAAAGAAAATGACCAAATTGGCATTAAAGAGGGCTAAGGATTGGCGAAAAAGGGTTCAATTTTTGACAGAGAGGATTCTGAATTTGAAGTCAGAGGAGTTTGTCGCAGATGTATTGGATAAGAAGATGGTGCAAATGACACCTACTGATTTTTGTTTTGTGGTTAAATGGGTTGGGCAGTCTAGTTGGCAAAGGGCATTGGAGGTTTATGAATGGCTGAATCTTCGGCATTGGTATTCTCCTAATGCCCGTATGCTGGCTACAATCTTGGGCGTGCTTGGTAAGGCTAATCAAGAAATGCTGGCAATGGAGATGTTCAGTCGGGCAGAGCCTGAGGTTGGTAACACAGTTCAAGTATATAATGCAATGATGGGTGTTTATGCCAGGAATGGCCGTTTTGCTAAGGTTCAAAAATTGCTTGATTTGATGCGTGAACGTGGTTGTGAGCCAGACCTTGTGAGTTTTAATACCCTTGTAAATGCACGTTTGAAATCTGGCCCTATGTCACTAAACATGGCAATTGAACTTTTGAATGAAGTGAGGAATTCAGGAGTTCGTCCAGATATCATTACTTACAACACTCTTATCAGTGCTTGTTCTCGTGAATCCAATTTGGCAGAGGCTGAAAAGGTTTTTAATGATATGGAAGAGCATAAATGCCAGCCTGATTTATGGACATATAATACCATGATTTCAGTGTTTGGTAGGTGCGGACTCCCTGATAAGGCTGAAAGTCTCTTTAAGGATTTGGAGTTGAAAGGATTTTTTCCTGATGCGGTGACATATAATTCTCTACTCTATGCATTTGCAAGGGAAGGGAATGCTGAGAAGGTGAGCGAAATTTGTGAAGAAATGGTGAAGATGGGATTTGGAAAGGATGAAATGACTTATAACACCATCATCCACATGTATGGGAAACGGGGTGAACATGATCTTGCCATGCAACTATACAATGAAATGAAAACATCTGGCCGAAATCCTGATGCAGTTACATATACTGTTCTTATAGATTTACTTGGAAAAGCAAATAAGATTACTGAAGCTGCAAATGTGATGTCAGAGATGTTTAATGCTGGCATTAAGCCCACACTGCGTACGTACAGTGCATTGATCTGTGGCTATGCAAAAGTTGGGAAGCGAACTGAAGCTGAAGAGATGTTTAATTGTATGCTGCGATCTGGAATAAAACCTGATCACTTGGCATATTCAGTGATGTTGGACATCCATCTAAGGTCTAATAACTCAATGAAGGCTATGATGTTGTATCAGGATATGATTGATGATGGATTCATGCCAGATCGTTCAATTTTTGAGGTGATATTCCGTATTCTTGGAAGAGAAAAAAATGATGAAAGCATTAAGAAAGTGGTTAGAGACATGGAGGAATTCTGCAAGTGGAGTCCCAACATTATTTCCTCCATACTAGTAAAGGGAGAGTGTTATGATCTTGCAGCCAAAACTTTGAGATTAGCCATTGTACAGGGATTTAATTTGGACCACAATAATTTATTCTCTATTTTGAGCTCATATAGTTCATCAGGAAGGCTCTCAGAAGCAATAGAATTACTGAATTTCGTAAAAGGGCATGTTTCTGGATCAGAACAGTTTACATCCGAAGCCTTGGTTGTCATTTATTGCAAGGCTCATCAGTTAGATGCTGCTCTGGATGAATACCATAGATACTGTGAACTGGGTTTGACCACAGGCAGTACTACAATGTATGATACCCTCATCAAGTTCTGTGAAGAGAACAAATGCTTTAATGAAGCTTCACAGATATTCTCTGACATGAGATCCTCTGGGCTGGAACCTTCTCAGGATCTCTACCAATTAATGGCTATTATATACTGTAGACTGGGTTTCCCAGAGACAGGTCATTACTTGGTTGATCAGGCAGAAACAAGCGGCATTATCATTCAAGATGAGCTGATTTATACAATTCTTATTGAGGCCTATGGTAAACTGAAGCTACTTGAGAAGGCAGAGAACGTTATGAGAAGTCTAAGACAGAGAAACAAAATGGTGGACCGGAAGGCTTGGAATGCATTAATTCAAGCTTACGCTGCAAGTGGTTGCTATGAGAAAGCAAGAGCTGCCTTCAATACAATGATGACAGATGGTCCTGCCCCAACTGCAGAAACCATCAATGGGCTTATGCAAGCATTAATTGTTGATGGCAGATTGAATGAACTTTATGTTGTTGTTCAGGAACTACAAGATATGGGTTCTAAAATTAGTAAGAGTTCTATTATTTTGATGCTTGATGCATTTGCACAAGCTGGAAATATATTTGAGGTAAAGAAAATATACCATGGAATGAAGGCTGCTGGATACTTCCCTACCATGCACCTTTACAGGGTTATGGTTGGGTTGTTGGCCAGGGGAAAGCATGTGAGGGATGTTGAAGCAATGGTTTCTGAGATGAAGGAAACAGGATTTAAGCCTGATATAGCTATATTGAATTCCATGCTAAAATTATATACAAAAATTGAAGATTTCAAGAAGACAGTTCAAGTGTATCAGCAGATACGAGAAGCTGGTCTAGAACCAAATGAAGATACTTACAATACTTTGATATTGATGTACTGTAGAGATTGCAGGCCACAGGAAGGACTTTGTTTAATGCATGAAATGAAACAGCTACATTTGGAACCACAATTGGATACCTACAAAAGCTTGATTGCAGCCTTTTGTAAACAGCTGATGCTGGAAGAAGCTGAGGAGCTCTTTCAATGCCTAAGGTCAGGAGGAAAGAAGTTGGATCGCTCTTTTTATCATTTAATGATGAAAATGTACAGAAACTCAAAGAACCATGATAAAGCCAAAAAGCTACTGGTTGAAATGAAGGAATCTGGAGTGGAACCCACCATTGCCACGATGCACTTGCTGATGACTTCTTATGGAAGCTCTGGGCACCCTGAGGAAGCTGAAAAAGTTTTTAATGATTTAAAGTTAACAGGTGCAACTGTAGGTACATTGCCCTATATTTCCGTTGTTGATGCTTATCTCAAAAATGGAGATTACCACATGGCCAAGCAAAAGCTAATGGAGATGAAAACTGAAGGTCTGGAACCTGACCACAGGATATGGACTTGCTTTATTCGAGCTGCAAGTTTGTGCCACAGCGTTACAGAAGCGAGAATGCTTTTGACTACCATTGGAGATATTGGATTTGATCTTCCAATCAGGTATACTAATTTATATTGATTATTTTTGGGCACGTACTCTTTTGGGTGGGACTTGGTGATTGTCCAAGGTTGTTCTTGTGTCTTATCTACAATTCCAACTAACAGTGTCTTCGTTTATAGGCTTCTGCAAAATAATTCAGAATCGATGGTGCTAGAGATGGATCACTATCTCTCAACCATAGAGCCATTAGAAGATAATGCAACATTTAACTTTATTAATGCTTTGGAAGATCTGTTGTGGGCATTTGAGCTCCGGGCTACAGCCTCATGGATTTTCCATTTGGCAATCAAGAGAAACATTTATCCCAGCAGTATATTCAGGTCAAATTTGAGAATAATATCAGTTCTTTGACATATAATATATATAAATATATAAATATATATATTTATATTTTTCACGTTTCTATATTTTCACGTTTTTACGCTTGTATATTTTCAGACATAAGGCCATACTATCAGTTCCTAACTGTTGAGAGAGATCATGTCAAAGGCAATAAATGAAGTCTCTGAATTAATCTTTAGTAATTTAGAGATGAAATAACCTGCAATGTTTTTGTTAACTGTGGGGGGACGAAGAACATGCAAGGGGATAAAATACAGAATATGTGGATTTTATTTTTTAGTGTAGACTTATTTCATAATATGATTTTTCAACTGAAACCTCCAATTATGAAGTTGCTATTTCGAGGTTGTGTGTCTATTATATGGGTTTATTAACCCCCAAATTTACTTCTTTTGCAGGGTAGCTGATAAAGATTGGGGGGCTGACTTGAGGAAGTTATCAGCTGGAGCTGCTCTTGTTGGACTGACTTTGTGGCTTGACCACATGCAGGCAATACTTTTGTCCTTTACCTCATGAAACTTGACCATTTTCCTATTCCATACATATTCAGTTTAAAGCAAGCTCAACTTCTTGATTGTTCTAACGGTGTGAGAATTTGTTGGTAATTGGAAACTCTAAAAGATATGTGGCTTATGAAAGACTAATTGGAAAATCTGTTGAATTTTCTTTTTCTTTTTGCTCTGATCAGTTGCCACTTTGTCTTAGATATTCTCTTCCTCTGGTTCAGTACTTCATCTAGTTTTAGTATCTTATTCTGATCCATTGATTTCTCAAATTTCGGACTTTGGGGTGGCCTCACCTCACCACCAATTTTGACGGGATATATTTCTCATGATTCAATATCTACTTCTGCAGGATGCTTCTTTGGAAGGTGTACCTGAATCTCCAAAATCCGTGGTACTCATAACAGGTGCATCAGAATACAATCAGATTTCTCTTAACAGCACAATCAAAGCATACCTTTGGGAAATGGGATCTCCCTTTTTGCCCTGTAAAACTCGAAGTGGCATCCTCGTTGCAAAAGCTCATTCCTTGCGAATGTGGTTGAAGGATTCTCCATTCTGCTTCGATCTGGAGTTGAGAAATAGTCCCACACTACCTCTGAAAAACTCTATGCAACTGATTGAAGGATGTTACATTAGACGAGGCCTTGTTCCAGCTTTTAAGGACATAAATGAGAGGCTTGGACAGGTGACACCTAAGAAATTTTCCAGGCTTGCTTTGCTGCCAGATGAGAAAAGAGATAGTGTAATTCGAACTCATATAGAAGGTAGAAAAGAGCGGAAAGCTAAATTAGGAAAACTTGGAGTTTCCGCAAAGAAGGGTATACGCATCAAAAAGAGAAAGTTCCTCGGGAGCTCTAGCCCATTAAATTCAGGAAAATGAGAGAATGGCTTCCCATTACTTTTTGTCAGAGGTCAGGGCATTCAATCCAGGTGTGTATTTCAGTATCAATTCAGCAATATGTGGTATTTAAAAAACAATGGGATTATGGTTCTCAAAGTAACTTCCTGATTTCACACAGGACTCTCGCAACCCTAAGCATTTTAAGTTCATACAAAATTTTCTCTTTGCAATGCATACGGTTGTTGTTTTTATTTAATCTGTGGCCACAACTTCAATGATGATCGCCTTTGAGAACATTCATCTGCAAGAACTGTCTAAAGTAGATTCATAAATAACAAGTTTTTGATTCAATTTGAATTATGCCCTTTGATCCCCTGAAGTCTTGACAGAGATGGGTAATTCTTTGTTAGTCATGCTGTGGTGTACAAGTCAAATATGGCATACAGAGGTATCATTTTGGAAGATAATCTTGTCATGTTGTTCACCCACCCCACTGTGAGTCTAGTTTTTTTCTAATTCATGTATATTGAAGTTACATCTCATAACTCAAATTGAAAAATTGATAATTGTTAACTATTGATCATGTGTGTATGTTCATTCTTAGTCGGTTGAGTGTTCGAGGACATGAGAACATAGACCATGTAAATCTTGCCAAGGCAAATTTTGCAGTTCACAAGGTTGCATAACAACGTTTTTTCTGTCTGTCCCTTTCTTCACTGTTTTGCAATGATGTCTAACAGAGTTGATTGACCAACAGATAAACATTGTTTTGTGGTTAAATTAGGAGAGGGCTGGAAAGGAAAGATATCATTGTGACAAATGTTGCTTGAGATAATGGCAAACAGAAAAGAGTACAAAAGACATACAGTAAGCTTATTTTCTGGACCATGTATTCCATAAGCATGAGCCTTAGATCCGTACTTCAAGTTTTATTTGATGCAGGATGTTGGAGGAAATTGTTGGGTCATGAATGATATTGCTAGCAAGGAGGTATATTTGGTGCAGTCATCAACTGCAGAATAAGCTTACATAAAGAGTAAATGGCATTGTTAACTTTGTTATGTTTTTGACGCGAGTAAGTGGGAAGATGATGATCTGGGTGGGGAAAAGAGGAAGGGTTAGGTGTAGTTTCTAATTGTGGAAAAATTGGTCATATGCTATTTTAAGTTTGGGAAGATAGAATTCTGGAGTAGATGTACAGATCATTTTGATGATTATTATTCTTAATTTATAACATCCTCTGATTTTCTCAAGATGTATTTATGATCACCCTATTTGTATTCCTATGCAAGCAATTCCATCAGGTAGCCAAACCATAATGGTCTCAACAACAGCATGGAAGACAAGCTACTTTACAATACATTTGCTTCAGACATGGATTCTTGAGGTTTGTTTCTAAATGTAATTCAAACTGAAGATGCTATCCTCCTGCAACTATACAAAAGTTCCTTTTCTCTTTTTTAAGACAAATATCTTCACGAGGAACCGAACCGAACTGAAACACAAACCATTCAAACAAAACGGAATTAGAATACATACACACAAATCAAACATGGAAAAAGCTTAAGCCACAGTGCTAGAATCGGACTGAACGAGATTCTCTATCCTCTTCTTAATTTCATCAGGATTGGCACCGACTAACTTGTCAATTGGAGATCCATCTTTCATCAGTAGAAACGTTGGCATGGCTTTTATCTCATATTTGGAAGCCACCTCCTAAAGCAGGAAAATGAAGAGTACCAAAACAGTACAAAAAAGGTCTTCAAATTCAACCCGAATCACATCTAAGAAAACAGAGCAAGGCTTTATTTATTAGTTATCACCTGTACTTCATCAACATCAACAGTGAGGAACGAAGCGCCCTGGAAATTTAGGGCCAATTCCTCAAAGACTGGGTTCATTGCCACAGATGGCATGCACCAAGCAGCCGTAAAGTGTACCACTATCTACAGGTTCAACTCCGTCAACCCATTAAAGGGATCAAAAGAAGGAAGAGGAAAGAAGAAGTAATTGAATCGTAAAGCCTTAAAATGATTAAAAATCTTACTAACAAAAAAAAAACATCAGTATATTTTTCAGGTTTCTGCAGCGTAACTGCTGAACTAAGAAGAAAGAAGCAGCTGATCGAGAAAACTTACAGGAGAGCCTTGAGTTTTGGCCTGGTTAACGTGGAATTCCCAAGACTCCTTTGAATTGACGTTTACTACTCTGGACTTGGGTGGTTGGTCCTGATTTTCCATTTCTTCTCCGGCCTCCTTTGACTCGCACCTGCTTGCCTTCCTGTAACGCTCCTTACTGAAAGCAATTGGATGATTATCTCACAGAGTATAATAAGACAAGAAAAATTATTCTACACCATGATAGAACCGACTTTTTAGATATTCATTCCCTCTTAGGAAATTTTAGGGTTTTTTTTCTTTTTAGAGTTTGTGTTACAATTTTGTTACAAATTTTTTCTACTAACTTTTTGTATATATATATATATATATATGGTTTTGCTAATGCACGCTCTGGAGCACTCCTTAATGTGGGCTCCAACCGTTATCGTAATTTAATTTTTGCTACAGTGCTTATGCAGACAACAAGCAGAGTAAAAATTTCGTTACGGTAGCCTGCCGTAACAAATATATATATATATATATATATATATATATTATTTTAGTTGTACATTTAAAATATTTTAATTGGT
>JAOXNR010000030.1:5617017-5628000 GCA_028571225.1 Parsonsia alboflavescens
CTTCCCCTGCTCTTTTAAAATTTTTTTTATAACTAACACATGAAATGATCAAATTACCTCTCATGTGTTGCGCACATGATCGGTTCTGCTGTATGAATGGTCGAAAATTGATGGTTTGGACCGTTTTGGTTATTCGTTATCCGTAAAAATATGAATGACCGTTATGGTTCAAAAAAGATTTAAGGAATTAAATTATTTTTTAATTCAAACTTATAGGATCAAATCGATTAAAAATCCAATCAGAAATTAATGATTTCATGAACTGACCAAGACATGATTAGAATACTGAAAAAACTCAGGGAGGCATAACAAGTTCAAAATGTTGGGGGTAGGAGGAGGAAGCAAAGAGATAAGAACATTTTTGACCACAAAAAAAAAGCCCCAATTGTTTTGCCTTTCATGACCTGAAGAGCGGTAGGTTTTAAGCTGGAGCTCCTGCAGCCGGTTGATTGAGCTTTTTATCTTCTTGATTGGCTGCAGTTGCCGAAATATAATACGCAACTGCAAAGAGTCCATGTATGAAACACAATATCCCTCCAATCGAAAGAAGACGACCGTGTGCTATTCCACAATTCTTTCTTGACCTTGAGTTTGATAGCGTCCCTCCAATTAGCATTGCAAATGCTATTGCCAATATAACCCTGGTTTAGGAATGCAAATTTAGCTCTGTTCTTAATGCTATGTTGTTGTGAACAATTAATTATAGAAAATTAGGATTCCATTGCGTACCATGACAGGACAAGAGAAGCAGCAGCTAGCTGCTTGTTATTGGTGGATCGATCAAGCTCTTCTTTTGACCAAATGCAAATGCATCCGCTGAGCATGTTGGCAATGACATGAGCCAGGGACAAGAGAACCGTTGCAGCCAGTCCCAGCTTGAAAGCTTCATAACTTGGGTCTCTGCACTCAAAAATCCACACACGCAGGTTTTTCACCTGTACAACAAAGAAGAAAAATTATCAGAAAAACAGAGGGTCAGCACGAAATATGTTTGAAACTGCCATACCTTGTTTTGAGCAATCTCAGCTTGAATGCCGAGAATACCTGCAGTGATGTCCATGATCATGATCAGAAGACATACAAGATAACCAATGGTTTTTGCAGCCATCTTTGCAAGTCCCAAATTATCAAAGAATTCGATTGATGATATGAAAACAGGAGAAAGAAACCCCTTGTTATATGAGGGGCTAATTTTAGTTCTCTTGCTTGCATGGGAATCTGAATAAAGTTGCAGAAGAGTGTCGAAATTAGCTGTACAATTGTGGAGAGAAAGGCTTCCTTTGTCTTGAAAGATATCTTTATTCTTCAAGCTTTTGTTGGCTTTTGAGCTGCATATATATATAGAATTTGGATTCCTTTCATGGGTAACAAGCAGGGTCCTGTTTACAGAGGAGAGCCTTGAAATGAATCGATCTAGCCAGATGTTAATAGCTAAAGTTACCAATATTCTCCGCAGAGCAACGCATTCACTTTCATGCATATGCTACCTGCATCTTCCAGTTATATTCATAATTAGTCTGTTGAGAGTATTATCAAAGGTGCGAAGTTCACAAATTAGAGCAAAAATTTTCTGAGGTTTTAAGTTTAGTCGTGTAGTATGATGTGGAGGCTGCCAAACGTGCTTTCTTGGGTACATCATACTTTTTCACAGCAAAAAAGGAAAAAAAAGTGTACAGCATACTTTTGGATGAATTTTAATCACATTCAGAAAGCTTTAGTATTAAAAATGATATTCATCGAATCGAAAAAATTACTTATAGACCAATTGAATCAAATCGAATGGATAGACCAATTGGTTAACCTATCCCTTCCAATTATTTATTTAGAAAACTGTTTCGATGAAAAATGACTCAATACCCTCCTTTGAATTGATTCTTCATTGGATTTGTTCACTAATCAATCCAGTGCAATTTGAAAAAGGGATAGGATGTCTTATTACAAGTTTATATATCATTCTGGTTATATTAATGAAATATTAATAAAATTTTATTTGGAGTCTTTAATTATTATATTTTATATATTAAAACTTAAAAAAATAAATTAAATTCTAGAGAATTTGATCTTTTAAAAATACATATTAAATTTCAATTAAAGTAATAGCAAGTGGAATATAATTGTGTAAGAGGAGATTTTGAATCGGAAAAAGTGTGCTGTAACCTTTTAATCGATGCTAATTCATAGTCATACATGAATTCTTCAAGGATGAATCATTATATCTGAGTATAAGTTTTAAGGGGTTCATTTCAATTTTTGAAGAGGTTTTGGGCAGAGTTATAAAACTGTATAAGATAAGATGCAGCAAAAGGTTTGGTTTAGTGATCTCACTAAATTATCTTTACCGATTTTGGAAGAAGATTTTTCTTTTCAGTTTTAAATATATTTTTGTGAAAAAATTTAAAGATATATGATAAATGGTTTATTTTATATAATAAAAAGAAAGCTTCAAATAAAAAATATTTTCTTTTAAATATTTATTATATACGTAAAGATTTCATAAGTTAAACTATAAAATTTATGATTTTTGTGATGTGTAGTTTTCTTTTTTTAATCTTTTTTTATATGATGGTCAAATAATTTTTTACATAAAATTTATATATGAGGAGATCTGAAATAACAAAGGAGAAAAGAAAATATACAACAATTACACGTGTCCGTGGGACCTCTTTTTATCAGTCGATCTTGAAATTGGATGATCACCAAATAGCCATTTCTAGAAATCTCTCAAGCCTTCTTCATCAATCCTTAGGGCTGCGGATCATTTCCATCCGCCTAGGTATTCCTCTATCTTGCATTCAGTGGCGGAAGAAAAGGAACCGAAGACAAGAAAAAGAGAAGAAGATGTCTGCGTATAGATGGAAAAGCTTCTACGAAGACGAGGATCGTCCCGAGAAGCCTAGAAAGTATGGCGTCACAGAAATGAGGGGACCCCATTACTCACTCTTCTCTCAAGGGCTCCTTGAGGTAACCTTTCTTTGATTCCATTTTTCTTTTCTACCATTTTTCACTTTTCGTTTCTTTCTTAGGGAGCATATGTATTTCCGAATTTTATGCTTTTCTTTACTTTGCCATTTTTGAGAATATCTGCTTGGATTGTATTTGGATGCTTTAAAGGTGGATTGCTACATGTGAAGTTTCTCCGGTTCCACGTGAATGTATTCGTTTTTTCCCTTAATTTACTTGATAAAGTGGAAGGTTTTATGTGCCGAAGTAGTTTTTTTTTTTCTTCATCAAATGTTCAAATAGCATAATTGAATAAACTAATGGCGGAATTGTGTCATTGGATACATTTTTGTCCTTTTTTTTTATTTTAAAAAAAAAGGTAGTTAAAACAAAATTAATGGTTGATTGGGAGTTGTCTGCAGCATATCTTGTAAGATCTTCTGGGTAGGAAAGTTATTTTTATTTACCATCCATAATTTTTATCGGATCCGGGCTTTGCCCTCATCAAACGAAGTGTTATCCAAATGATGGAGTGGCCCTAAGGGGTTGGCATTTTGTGCTTGATTCATGAATCAAAACTTAACATGATTAGAATTTTGATATATGAATCAATTTTTGAGTTTGATTGAATTCCAACCCTAAAGGCCCATTACCTGACTGAATAAAAGGATTCCAGAAATACTTCATGAATTCACATCATATGACTGAACTTTATGGACAGTTTGGCATTGCAGGTGAATTTTGTGCTTGGTTGCAATTCTGCCTATCCTGATTCCTGAACTTGCACAAAATTCATCCGCAATGACAGACTCTATACATCATATTCATATCTAATGCAGTCTCCGGTAGATGGATTGGCCTTTTCTGGTCATTGGAAAACAAGAAAAGAAAAAAAGATTATGGAGGGCAAGATCCAAAACGTTGAATGAAGGATAACTGAAAATGAGATTAATATAATAAAATCCTGATATATTTTTATTTATATAATATATTTATGCAAAAGTTTTGTAACAAACAACAGTTCAGTGACATGGAATTTCTCATTCATGAACGACAGACTACAGGCATAGACTTTCTCTTATGGCATTACTGACATAGTGCTTTAATTTTAGTGAGAATATCTTCTACCGCTCAAGTCCTCTTGCTTCTTGTTGACTATTCTATTAACTACTATATTGTAGATACGATTATAATTGATTAGGTTAATCCTAGATTAATTAGTAGTTAAAATGAATGAATATGTATGTATTCTAGAGGTGACAATAGGTATTCCAGTGTGGTTGGCTATCTCATGTTTTCTTATGTAGGGGACTATGTCTAGTACCCTAGTTCCACGTGAAGGCAGGGAATTCCTTTATTAGCTTGACAGCTGAGCTGCGGTTAAATTTTCCACAACTGAATAGAAACATTGATTCTGGAACCCTAGTGGGTGGTATAGTTACTTGATATCTTTAAATCATAAACTCTAGTTGTTTGTCTTCCATTTGAGATTGAGCTTGTCGGTGTGCCACATTTCAATTTGTTAATGCGCTTAGAGGCCTAATGTCTTTGTTGGTCATCAACTAGAGTTCATGGCATGCAGGATGTTTTTGATTCTATGGGACAGTTCGTAGATGGGTTAAAGTTCTCTGGAGGATCTAATAGTTTGTTGCCAGGGACTTTCATCAGGGAAGTCACTAACATGGCCCACAAACACGACATTTATGTTAGTACAGGTGGTTGGTCTGAACATCTGCTTCGCAAGGGGCCATCTGCTTTCAAAGAATATATTGAGGTATACTAAATGTAAAATCCATCTTTGGTTTTTTACTATTTCCAAGTTCATATCAATAACATGGTATTGATGACAATATTTCAGGAGTGTAAGAAAATGGGATTTGACAGGATTGAGCTTGATGTTGGGTCTCTTGGAGTTCCTGAAGATACCCTCTTGAGATACTTGCGGTTAATTAAGAGTGGTGGTCTTAGAGCTAAGCCACAATTTGCAATCAAATTTGATAAGTCTGACATACCAGATAAGATTGACAGGGCATTTGGGGCCTATAGGGTCCCTACTCCTAGAACTTCTGGTAAGCATGGGAACTGAAATTATATAGACTAGATTTGAATTACACAGTCTAGGGGTACTTAATTTAAGTATTTTTGTCCAGTTTAGGAATGCAATGAAGATATTAAATTTGGTTGACTGCAAGTGATTAGCTATTTTGCAGTTACTTTAGGTTTTTGGCATGGTCTTTAATTGCTTCATAAACAGGAACTAAATAAAACACAAAAAGAATGGGTGGTAGCTTTGGTTCTAATATTTTCAGATTTTAGGAGACATAATTTATGTGCATAGTTCACCACCAACATTCTAGTTTCTTCAGGTTTAATTATGTCTAAAAGGATGGGTTAGAGGCAAGATATGGCATCACAAAGTTTTCTTTTCCTTAATTGTTGTATGTGTCTCAGAGGAAAATTGATGCATCTCTTCGATTAAGTTTTAAGGATTAACTGAACTTCATGATCCTTCTAGGAGAAGATTTGCATGAGTTTATCTTGTACTCAACGAAACTCGTGAGTGCAACATGTTTTGGTTGCATGATGGATAAGCTTTCTTAGGTTTACATGACCTGTTTCAGATGGTGATGCAATGTACTGTTATCATTAACGTCAAGTAGATATCTTGCACCATATGTGACAAAAGTTAGGGCTATTATTTTTTGAGTTATTTGATCGAGTGGTGTAGGTTTCTGAATGATTATGGATCAGCACTTGGTTAAATTTAACATCTAGAGAAAGAGGAGGAACAATCACTTTATGGCTTTGGCATTTTTGTTTTACTGGTGGATTTCATTTCTGACAGAGTTTGTTGAGGATGTGGATCTTTTGATAAGAAGGGCCGAGAGATGCTTAGAAGCAGGTGCAGACATGATAATGATTGATGCAGATGATGTTTGCCAGCAGGTTGATTCTGTTAGAGCAGATATCATCGCAAAGGTCATAGGGCGTCTTGGGCTTGAAAGAACTATGTTTGAAGCATCAAATCCCAGGACCTCTGAGTGGTTTATTAAGCACTATGGTCCTAATGTAAGGCTTCTCAAGTTCTCATTCATCTTGCTAAAATGATTGGGTATTCTTGTTCGTATTCTGAAAATTTTCCCCTAATTGTGCTTTAGGTAAATCTGTTTGTGGATCATTCTCAAATTATGGATTTGGAGTGTCTTCGAGGGTGCCACCTGGGTCACAATCACAATTCGGTTCTTGGTTCATCTTATTTTTTGTCCTGGTGAATTGGGGCTTTACTGTGGACAAAAGCAGTCCGAGTTCATCACTAGTGATGCTTGTAATTGCTTTCTTGTGTTCAGGAATAATGCATATTGAGTGTATATGACATCTAATTCAAGTATACTTCTAAGTTTATTCTTCAACTATGTTAAAGAATTTGCTTGATGATGTGTTTGGAAATGATTTCTGTTAAATGCTTTACAATGAAAATCAGAAGTATTTCTCTATCTCCTTCTGCTGTTAATAAGTTTGTGGGGAATTATGTCCATGTATGTTATCTGGGATTTGTACTTAAGTTCTTTTCTTCTGGCTGCTGTGAATCTCTAGGGAAGGTAAAGCCCGGCAACAGGAGAGGGAAGGAGGTAAATTTTTGGTACATTTTCTTTGGCATCAAAAGGATTCAGAAGTCCTTGTTAATTCATTCTAGTAAGGATCTGAGAACCATAAACTGTTTGTTAGATACTTGTCCCTGGAAAAGAATGCCAAGAAGTTGTTATGCAAACCTAAACCTGGCTTTAGGTATTCAGATGGGTTGTTCTTAATTCATGCTGAATCGTATTTGGAGAAAGTTAGGTCCTTTTCTCATGAGCAAAGGTCATGGAATGGAATTATTGATTAGTTACGGTGATACATGCCGTTGAGCATTAATATAAAACAAAAAAATGGTTTAGATCACACAAAGATTATAAATTGAAGGTTATATCTTAGTCTGATTTGTCGAGTGCGTTGATAGTAATTGAATGGGTATTCTACATATAAAGGTGCGGTTGACATTTTATCAATTGCTATTAAGTTTTTCATTAAGTTATGTCCTTGAAGGCATTGAGCATTAACAAAGATACGTGGAATAACCATTGATGCACATGTCCAACAGTTTCCAAGGAGGGAGATAATCATTGAACATACCCTTGATGTTTAGCGGAAAGACGTGATAACAAACTGACAAATATAAAACATAAGTAATGAATATGTTATGGTTGAACTCTGAAGAGCTCTAATGTTGTATACAAATTGATGATGATTAGGGGGTTTGCGGGTTCTTCTAAGCTATGTTTTCTTCATCATTTTCTTGATTACTACAGTTGGGAGTCAAAGTACAAAACATAAGTAACAAGTTGATGGTGTCAGGCCTACGCTGTTCATTTAATTGCGCAACAAACATGGAGTAAGTGCCGTGGAGAGCCAGGACTGAGCGAGGGCTGCCCAAAATCTGTCAGTAATTTGTGGAGTTAAAATAAGGGGAAAAAAGGAGCCATGCTAGCCTTACAAGCTTCTTTCCTGATTTCATGTTGAAATAAAGTTTTTCATTCTATGGAGTTATGCATTTCTACCTAGTTTTGTTGCTATTCCTTTCTGGTAAGAGGCTTCTGAGATAATTTCGAAGAGAGAGAAAGTAATCTTTTTCTTGCTTTGCCATCTAATACTAGTCTCATTTTAATTTATACAAATTTTTAAAGAAGATAAAGTTTTAACCTCGTAATATTTAATCAATTTAGGAAATTAAATATTTAATTTCAAATGACTCTGAATGAAACTAGAAATATGATAAATGGCGTTATTTGGAGTTTTGATGAGTGAATTGTTGATTCTTGGTTCAGTATTATAGTACCACTTTCCATCTTACCCTGTATGTACATGGAGGATCTGGTCTGATAGCATGTGCCTAATAAATGTCCACTGCGACCACCGGTTGCTAGAGATAATTTAATGCGTTATAAATTGGGTTGCGTCCATTATTTGTAGTCTGGAATGAATAGACTCGATATGCTACATATATATCCCCGAATTAAATGGAGCACCAGTTATTACCATCCAGAAAGAAAAAGGTGAAAAAAAAGAAGAAAATGATGCATTTGCCTCTCTTATGTTTTGGTCATAGCACAAGACTTCGATTGTCTTGGGGCTTTACCCGGTCTGGATCAGTTTTTAAAATGAGTCCCCAAGCTGGATCTATTTTTTTAACAGCATTCCCCTCATGCATCTGATAAATGCATCATCATCCCACGCATTGTCCCACGAAGCCTCTAGAAACATTCGATCTTAAAAAAAAAAAAATGAAATTTTTTTTGAGAGAGTGGATTCGGCAAGCACATCACCTCCCGAATCCATTTTTTTAAAAAAGAAATTCATGGGCCCCAATGTTTTCTCCATCCATCAAATGCCGTTAATGTTAGTTTTTTTTTTAAAAAAAATAAAATAAAAAAATTGAGGTGGTGCCACCTCTAAAATCCTTATTTTAAAAAGAAAAATCTAATATATATATTTTTTGTGATGGTGCATTTGTGATAAAACAGCCTTTTTTCAGGAAAAAAAATCATCGTGTCAAATTGTCTAATTTGTAAAAGAAAAATAAAATTTTTGGAATGCACCATCTCCAAAATCTTTTTTTTTTTTTTTTTAAAGCCTTTGATCACATGAGCAGAATGCAACCTCCTTCCTCCCTTGTGCAAAATTTCTTTTTTCTCTCTTCCTTCCTTCCTTCTTTCCTTCACGAATTTTTTTTTTCAATAAATGTTTTTTTTTTTTTATCAAAATGCAATTCATACTAAGATGCTTTCTTCTTTTTCCCTTAGATTTTTTTCTTTCTTTCTTAGTTCTTTCCTTATTTCTTCTCATTTTAAGTATAGTTGTTTTCAAAAATACTTCAAATTTCTTGAATTTAAAAAATTGCAATGCCGTTGAATACCGGACTTAATCTTCCTTGTGTAATTATTGCTCAATTTAAGTTTCAATTTTTTAACGAAATTGGAAATGGGTTTTGTAATTTTAATGGAAATGTTGTTAAAGTGCATTTTTAGTTGAATAATATCAAAGTTTTGGTGGATAAATGATGGGTTTTAGTTGCTAAGGAAGAGAGAAAGGAGAAGAAGTGACTGGTTGGGTGTTGTCCTATTAGCAAGCACGCTAGTATCATCTGGGTTCGAGTCTTCTTATGAGCAGGGACAGTACTCCCTTTCCCCTCCCAAACCAAAAAAAAACAAATGAAAGAAAAAAAAAAAGGAGAAGAAGTGAAGGAAGGAGAAAGAAAGAAGAGAAAAAAAAAAAAATGCAGGAGAGAGATAAAGAAATAGAGGGAGAAAAAATTCTGCAAAAAGTTGGGTTGCAATCTGCTCATGGGTCTCTCCTAATATTTTTTTTTAAAAATTGATTTTGGAAAATGCACCACCTCAATTTTTTATTTTTTAAACAAATCTAGGGATTTTGTGAGTTTTTTTTTTTTTTTAAAGTTTTATAGGGGAAATTTTTTTATTTTTTATTTTTTTTAAAAAAATTAGATAAGGTTGCATTTGGATGGGTTTTTGTTTTTAACAAAAAAAAGGGGCATTTTATAAGTCCACCACTGGAAAAAAAAATTCAAATAAAAAATTAGACAAAGTTGCATTTGGGTCACGTCACTTGGGTTTTTTTTTTTTTTCTGAAAAAAAAAAGGGTTTTAGAGCCAAACGCATCACCTCAAAAAAAATTTTTTAAAAAAAGATAAACTTTAACAAATTGAATGAGAGAACATATGGGGCACACAATTTTTATAAAAAACAGAGGATTTTGAGAGATGGTGCATTTAACTTCAAAAAAAGACTTTATTTTTTATTAAAGGAATGAAGAGGTTGGTTGATCAGATGTTTCTAAAAAAGTGATGTTATAATGCGTTGGGGTGATAGTACATTTGCCAAATACAGCACACCCATGGGGAGAATGGGGTTTAAAAATAAACCCAATTTCAGGATCCGTTTTAAAAATGAATCTAGACCAGATAAAAGCCTGATTGTCTTCGGTAGTTGCCTTTGTCCAAATTGTCATTCTTGACTGTTCAGGCTGCGTCTGATCATTTACGTGAGTCTTGAATAAAGGAATCGCCTTCATAAGCCACTTTTCTGTTTCGCTGCCCAAAAATTCAGTTTCCATTTCTCTCTCTCCTCCTCTTTGTTGCCTTGTTGTTGTGGTGGGCTTTGATATTCTACTTACACATTTGGTGTCACAATTCCTATTACATTAATAAAAATTTAATACGTTAGTTATGTAATAAGGAAGGTAAGTTGTGTACTTACAATATCTTGGACGGTTATTGTATAATTTTTGCTTGCAAGGTTTTTATTAAGGACAATATGTGATTAATTACTTAAAATTTGCGCCATATGGCTTTGATTCTAAGAGCAGATTAGCTATTTGTTTATGTTTTTCAAATGCCTCCTTGTTCCTTCTGTCTGTCTGGCCTCCTATTATTCTGCTAGCATAGCATGTGATGTTTAGTATTGACAATTTGACAATCAAATAGGCTAAGGCTACTAACAATACTTGTGTTAGTAGAGAGACCACGTTCCGTTGAAAGTTATGATTGGAATTGTTCTACTGGAAATAGATCTGACCGCTAAAAATTCTTCCCGCTGTGAGGTTTGGTCTTTGACCCAATTCTTCTAGGTTTTTTAGTTATAGAAGAAGTTTCTTAAACTTAAATTATAATTACATAAATAATTCAATTAATCAAAATATTACAAATGATTTCTTAGGAGGGTTTTTAATCAAATTGGCCTAAAATTATAATGTCACCTATATATGTCTGACTTCACAGTTAATTATTTTCGATTATCATTCTCATATCATAATAAATATTTTAAGTTGATAAAAATACTTTCGTAAATCTTTAACAATATATTTTAAATCATGATTTTTTTTTTGTGTGTGATTGGAGTATCACACAATATCATTATTTTCTTAATCTGCATAAAAACTTCTAAAATAAAGAAGAATAGGGTAATGAAATCGTTTTTTTATAAAAGA
>JAOXNR010000030.1:5635658-5651923 GCA_028571225.1 Parsonsia alboflavescens
CATGTAGACAAATGATGCTTAGAAAATCGCACATGGGCAGTCCAAAGTGATAAATATTCCATACATATTCTCAATTCTATATATATATATTACTCAAATCATGGGAAATTGATTTATTAATTTAAGAAAATATTTTAACTTAGTTTATTTTTAACATAATAATAATAATAATAGACATTATTATGATGTTCATTTTAAAAATAGACATTTAGTTTTAAATTAGTTTTAAAAATATATACATTCACTTCTAAACGATTCAAAATAAAATATTCTATCTGCCTCTATTTATAATTCATTTGAGTTCACTTTGTTTTTATCTTATTATAAGATATTAATTGTTGGTAGTTTATATATTATATATGTTACTCATTCTCTTCATAAAACATTTTTCTCTATTTCTTCCTTAATATTCTTTTCGATATAGAAACATTTTGGAAAAAAAATTTTTACTTTAATATTGAAAAATAGGGACCGAGGGAGTATTCAATTTCAAAAGTACTATGCAGTAACCATCTGGATAGAAAAGCTGTCCACACAAATCCTAGAAAAAATTCTTTTATGAATTGGATTTATTGGACCTTATGACACACGTTAAGACACATATTTTCCCCACAAAGTATTTGTACTCTATAATGAAAAAAATAAATAATACTTTTGGTTGATATGGACTACAATCTCCAAGATTCACGTGTGAAGATATGAAAAAGATCCATCTCAAAAAATTTCTTATAGAATAGAGAAAGAAATATTGGCTGGCCAGTGCTGGTACTAGTCTTGTTCCGGTGGTCCAGGAGAGAAGAAAGATTATAGAAAGTGTAAAAGTTTGCATATGCATTAAAAAGAAAGTCACATAAATAACTTTAACGTGGTAAAAAAAGGGAAAGATTAAATTTTAAATTAAAAATAAAAAAATAAAAAAGCATGAATGTATTAAAAATGTTTGTGATGAAGCTCAAGAGTGGACTTCGGGTCTCCCTTGAACCATAAGGACTACAATGACAACAACCTGAGAAGAAAATATGAAAGTCACCGGAGTGGGATATCACCCAGGAAAGAGCTCCGATGCCCAAGTCAGTATTATGAGAGTAATCTTATGTAATTAACTTCAAAAAGACTGTCCTTGTCCCTAAACTAATTATCATTTGATTATATATCTAGAAGAAGTAAATTATCTTTTTGATTAGAGCACTTCTATTACATGACAGTAGGCAATTAGGATAATTGTGAGATCTGATTGAATCCCGCTAATTGCATCCAGAATCATGGAGTTTTCCTTGGTTGAGATATCTTGTCATTCACGTCTCTTTCGAGAGCTACGTGCTCACTAACCGAACTTTAGACCAACTTTTCAACCTGCCCATGGATGTCAAGGGACTTAATTATCTTTTTTGAGAGGTCCCGCCGAGTGATCGTAATCTCATGGGGGTTGCTAGAAGTTGCGCACAGTTGGTCGTGGCATGGGAGATGCATGAGATGGATTGGAGCTTTACCAAGTCGAAGGTTGTGGTTTGGTAAGACTTTTCCCGAGCTCATTTGGCAGGTTAGTGACCTGGGAGGTCGGTGGTAGCAGGTCGTTGCCCACCTGTCCTTGTTAACTTTGTGAGTCTGACTTTCAGATATTGAAGGTTGGGGCTTTGAGCCCATTTGGGTTGACTTCTATCCGGGTCTTGCCCGTTTAAGTTAACTTATCAGATTCGAACCCGTTTCTCCCATCATTACCCCTCCTTTAGGCCTAACGAGCTCAAAGGTCGTGGCCCTTAAATTACCATCTTAAAGTCGAGACCTCTGAAGGGTCGTACTGCTTTTCTCTGCAACGGTTATTTTTGGAGGAAACGTGTCTCCTCAATTTTGGAAAATCGCCCCGTTTTCTAGCATATCGGCTCCTATCTAGCAACCCAAGGGACTCCTCATCTCATATAAATTAGAAGTTTTCAAATTTTAGGATTTACCTAAACTCTCACATAGCTTGCAAGAACTCAAATTTACAATACCTTCTGCTTTGAACATCTTCTACTTGAGCGAGCCAGTAACTCAGGACAACTTCCCTTTTCATCTCCAAGGAATTTACCAAGTGAGTTCTCTATCTCTTGAAAAAAAAAATTTCTTTCTTCTTTTTTAATTTTGAGATGTCTTCCACATCACTCGCCATGTCTTCTGCATCTAACACCCATTCTCTTCGCTCCGGAGAGATAGCCCCCTCCCCTTCTCCTTCTGACTTGGAGAATGAGGTTTTTTACTTTCCCCCAGTTTTCGTTAAAACTCCTCTTGTCAAAAACCTAGTCTACAAGCTCTCTGAACTAGAGGCTTCCTCTATGTCTTCTTCCTTGGACTCTACTGATATCTTTGAAATCGGTGGGGAAAAAGGGTTGGAGAAGGGAGATATTGTCGTTGAGGAGGGCGAGTGCCCTTACAGTAGACGTAATGGACACATAGTCCTTTCTGTTTCCAACCTCAGGGGAGGTATTCTTCTACCTTTTCTACACCCTTTGTTTCTTGAAATTGCCTACTTCTGGGGTTTTCCCCTTGCTCAACTTGTAACTAATTCCTTTCGAACTGTGGTCACTTTCATAGCGACCTGCTATTTTTTCAGAGTTCCAGTTTCTTTGGAGCTTTTTAGGAGCTTCTTTAAGTTGGGCATCTCTTCAACCGTTAAAGGGGAATCCAAAAGGTAGCTTCAATTTAATCCCCGATACAAATTAGTTGGTCCTTTCCAGTCGTCAGTATGGGAATGGAAAAATCTCTTCTTCTTTGCCCGTCTTCCAAACAACTTCGAGCCCTATCCGGACTAGAATATGAACCACTCTTTCTTCAACGAGCTTCTTGACCTATCCAGTGAGCAAATGAAGCATAGGGACACCCTGATTGACCTGGCAAATTCTGCTAACACCAAGGTCGGGTGTACTTCACCAATTTGGCTTGAAACCTTCCTTCACCTAGTTGGACTAATGAGCCCAACAGAGCACGACTTTCCCTCGGTCATGAGTGTTATGAGGTACCCCCTTCTGATAGGGAGTTGTCCTGTCTTCGATTAATCTCTCCTGTTTTATTGATTTGCAATTATGTGCTAACAACTCATTTTTCTTTTTTGTCTTGACAACGATAAGGTCCACTTCCTAGATTTTCAAGCCTCCTCCTTCCCAAGCTCCTACTGGTAGAGTGAAGGGCACAGCTGGTGCCTCTACTGCTGCTGCAGCAACTGCTACTATCCCTGTGGCCATGATTCCTGTTCCTTAAGCCAAAGGGGAACAAATACTAGCTGACAGGACTCGAACTGTATTGAAGAGGGACGCCGAGGCTGTTGCTCTTTGGGCCTTTGAAAGGCCGGTGAAAATCAATAATTCTTCCACCTCCCTTTCCTCTCAGTCCACAAAAAGGATCCCCCCGAGCTCTTCCGGGAAGGGAAAGGCCCTGGCGACCTTGAAGTCGAAACTAGGTTTCATGGTTATGTGGCAGAGGAGGTTGCCAACATTCTAAAAAGGCTGAGGGAATGCTTCTCTGGCCAGACATTCTGCTGAAAGGATAGTGAGGTGGGTCCCTGACTTCTCCATGGAGTCATCTGATTCCCTATTTCAGTGGCCACACTCCCAGTCGTTCCTAATGGAGTGTGCACCTTCAATTGATAGGGAAATATGCTGGCAACTGATCGACGAAGAGCTCAACAAGTACACTGTCTCACTTCATATTGCAATAAGTTCCCGCGACCTTCTATAAATTTACAATTGATTCTGTTTCAATCTAAACTTGATTTTTGACCTCTTTTAAGTTTTGTTTGTAGAATCACATTTTCCTTGGCAAGTGTCTGAGGAGACAGGCCATGAAGGTTAAGAAGGACCAAGAGTTCGCCTCCCTAATCTCTAAACTTCAGGATGCAAAAGCTCGCCTGAAGAATTAAAATGCCAGTTCTTGTGGCCTCTACTATGCTGGTCAAAGCTTCCTTCGACAAGATGGCCAACCTTCTACACGAGTGCAGGAAGGAGATTGATAGGGCTAGAGCTGATAGTGAAGCAACGTCCACAGCTCTGGGGGAAGCTGATAAGGAAAATGAGGAGCTGCATGAGCTCGGCATCTAGCAAAGGGAGGGCATTTTGGAGCTCGAGGCTAGGTTGGGAGAGCTCCAAAGCTTTTGCGATGAGGGTGGTAACCTTTCTATGAAAAAGCTTGAGGGAACCCTTGCCTTCCAAGACTACATAGAGTCCCTACTGCGACCTCAAATGATGGGGCTTTATGTGGAGGCTGTGGACAAGCTCCAAAAGCTTAACCCGGGGATAAAGACTGACCCTACGTTCGTTGCTCAGCTTTACCATTCGGAGTTGATCTCTCATCTTCCTTGGGAGCAAGAAAACTTGGACCCAGCTTCACAAAAGGAGGACGTAGCGGCAAAGGTCCTGCCCATGTCGGTCAAGCTGATGAAGGCCCCCTGGGTTAAGGTTGCGGGAATTGAGGTCCTAAATGTCTCCCCCAAGGCTTATGCACTTCCTGAAGGTATGACACCTAGAAGCGGAGATTTGATTACTCAATATTTTTCCCATCTCCTTCATATCCATTTTGGAGAAGGTACTCAACCTTTTCCAAGTTATTTGTTCATCTCTAGGTAGACTTTCATTTGACAGTACTGCTGACTGTTTTACAGGTCCCTCAAATGCTATTGTTGCAAAAACAACAACTACAAAAGAAAGGGTATAATAAGCTCAGTTGAAGTTATTGAGGATGATAATGACGATAAGCCCCTTATCCACCGTCAGCGAAGGAAGTAGCCGAAGACTTCAAAAGGGGGCGAAGAAAAAGAAGACTCCATTTTTGTAATAGGATAGGATTTTTCTCGGTCTTTCTTCTTTACAATTTTGAATACTCAACCCCTTCAGTTTTGTACTGAATATTTCCTTAAAAGTCTTTTTGTGGCCTCTTTTTCTTCTATATCAAATTGATTTATTCCCTAAGTATCTTGTCTTTGCTTTAATATTCCTAGCATAACTTTGAAACTTAAGGCAAATAATACAAAGTAAAATTTCAATAAACTTTGAAAAGAAAACATATCTTTTATTCATGCCCTACTTAAACTAAGGTGAAGAAATCATTGTGGTTACCTTGCTTTTCAGCGAGGTTCTTTCTAACAATTTTCCGAGCTATATAACAAGTCTGTGAGGTCTGCGGATTCTAAGGAGTTCAATTAGAAACCCTAGGCATAGAATTTCTTTAGATGGCAAATGTTCCAAGGACTCATGAGTTGTCTTCCTTCGACATTAACAAGCTTATAGCTCCCTCCTTTGTGGACCTCTTGGACTATATAAGGTCCTTCCCAACTTTCCTGTAGCTTGTTTGGTTGTCCTTGTTTCCCAACATCTGACCTTTTGAGAACCATTTCTCCAATTGTGAAATGCTTTTTTTTGCTTTTTTTTCACTCTTTTATTGAAAAAATTTGTAACTTGCCTTTTGTACCTTCTATCAGCCTCTATTACATTGTTTCTGACTTCTTCAAGGAGGTCGAGGTCTACTCTTCTCTCCATTTAAGACTGAATTGTATTCTGTCAGTCTTACGGACTTTATTCCAACCTCAACTAGCATTATTGCCTCTACACCAAAGCATAGGCTGAATGGTGTTTCTCCAATAGCTTTTCTAGGTGTGGTTTTGTATGCCCACAAAATGCTTGGAATTTCATTTCATCTGGCCAGGAAGGTTTGTGACCTTCCTTTTCGAGCTCAGTGAGCCTTTTCTTAAGCCCTTCTCGAATAGTTTTGTTTGTGATTTCAACTAGTCCATTAGCTTGGGGATGAGCTACAGAGGTCAACCTCTACTCGATGTTCAAATTTTTGCAAAAAGTTTTGAACGACCAGTTGTCACCAATGGATTGTCGTCCATTATCTAAAATGATAGCTCGGGTAATCCCAAATCTAGACACAATGTTCCTCCAAACAAAAGACTGGACTTTTGGCGATGAAATTATTGTCATTGGCTCTACTTCAACCCATCTAGTGAAGCACTCCACGGCAATAATTAGGAATTGGACACCACCCACCAATTTTGGAAATTGTCCTAGAATGTTAATACCCTAGATGTCAAAAGGTACTAATGCATTAATGGATTGATACCTTGTCGGCGTCACATGTGACTTGTTTCCGTGTAACTGGCAGCTCGTGCATTTCTATATGCCTCTCTCAATGTCTGAAACCATTGAAGGCCAATAATATCCCATCCTCAAGATTTTATTGGCAACGGTCTTTGCTCCTATGTGTGATCCACATATTCCACTATGCACCTCTTCAATGACATATTCTCCTTTTCCCTTGCTTGGGCACTTAAGCAGTAGCTATGTGTATGACCTTCTGTATATCTCATCATCTCCTATTAGGACGTAGCGAGGTGCCCTTCTCCGCACATGGCGACCTTTTTTGGGGTCTTGTGGGAGGTCACCATGCTTGAGGAATTTATAGATCGGATATCTCCAATCTGCTTTGTCCTCTATAACCAAGTTCTCCTCTTGGTTGATTCTGGGAGATATAATTGTTTCACTAGTAGTTCTATCTTTGTACCAGTTATCTCTTAGTAGATTTTTGATAGTGCTTCCGCTTCTATATGTTGCGCTCTATGTATTTGCTCGATGAGGAAATGCTCAAGTTTGGATGCTATATCTCTTACTCTTCTGAGATATTTGATCATGTTCTAGTCTCTAGCTTCATATTCCCCCAACGACTTGGCAGGCTATAACTTGTGAATCAGTTTTGATGTACAATTTTTGCATTTTAAGAGCTCTTACGAGTCTTAGACCTGCTAAGAGAGTTTCATATTCAGATTCATTATTCGAGGTTTTGAAATTGTACTTCACAGAGTAAGGGATTCTCACTCCGTCAAGGCTAATCAGTACTATTCCCGCACCTGAATTTTCTTTTTCCGTGGAGCCATCAGTTTAAATGGTCTAAATGTTATGGTGAAGATAAGGGGTATAGATTTGGGTAGGCTGTCAAAGAAAAAGTTAGGCAACGGTCGCTTTTTATGGGATGTTCCTAGATCTGGACTCTGTGACCCAGAATGTTCATGTGCTGGGGACTCCTCCTACTCAGATGATGACGTAAATAAGGTTCCACGGAGAGACGGATGAAAAAAAGAAAAAGAAAACTGGCAGATGTTCGTACAGACGCTATCTCGTTGATGATGACAAGGATAAGGCCACAACGATACCAACTCCAAAACCTACGGCAACACTAGCTCCAGAGCCCTTCATGGATTTGAAGGACTTCTACTAGCCCCGTCCTGGGACATCCACTACACTGCCAATAAATAAGGAATGCCCTCCATCTGTCTACCCATTTATCATGAAGATTCTAAGAGAGACGACAGACTACTACGAGCTATGTCCTTATTGTAAGAAACATGAAAAGATCACCACCAGCTGGCCAGGATAGCTATCATGAAGTGCTTGTGAGCCCTAATGGAGCTCTTTCGCATTCTTCTACAAAGTCTGAGAGAGCTTGAGCTTTGATAGCTTTCCTTGGCTCAAATTTAATTTGATACCCTGAGAGCTCGAGAGACCATTTCATCGTTCTGCCCGATAGCTAAGGTTTTGCCAAAACTTGTTTTAATGATAAATTGGTTAACACTCTTATTGGGTAAGCTTCAAAATAGGGTTTTAGCTTCCTTGAGGTAATAATAATAAGGTACAAAAATTTTTTGAGGTATGAATATCTAATCTCAGGACCTCTGAGCAATTGGCTTACATAATAAATCGGAATTGTAAATCTGACCTTTCTACCAGTAGCACTGAGCTACGTGCTTTCTCTGACGCAGTAGGGTATAAAAAAATTTCGTCTAATGACCTAGGAGAGACGAGCTAAGGAGGCTTTCCCAGAAAATCTTTCTATTTGCCAAAAGTCTAATGATAGTCTTCAGTCCACTGAAAGTCTCTTGGCTTTTTTATGACATCATAGAATTTTTTTCCTTTATCTGCCATCTTGCAAATGAAGCAACCCAGTGCTACCATCTTCTGTGTTAGACTATGAACCTCTTTGATCTTTAGTGGGTTCCATGTCTAATAACGTTTTTATTTTGTCCGAGTTGGTATCAATGTCTAGCTCTGATATCATGAAGCCTAGGAATTTACTCGATGAAACTCCAAAAGTGCATTTTTCAGGGTTGAGCTTCATGTGGGCAGCTTTTAGAGTCAGGAAAGTCTCCTTGATATCCTCAATAAAATCTTCAGAGGTCCTAGACTTGATTACAATGTCATCCATGTAAACCTCAATATTCCTCCCGAGCTGATTCTTAAACACCTTATGCATAGCTCAATAGAATTTTGCCCCTATGTTCTTCAGGCCAAACGACATTTTGGTATAGCAAAAGGTCCCAACCTCTGTGATAAATGAGGTTTTTTCTATGTCTTCTATCGCTATTGGAATTTGGTGGTACCCCTTATAAGCATATAAGAAGCACAACCACTGATATCCGACTGTCGAGTTCACCATTTGATTAATACTCGAGAGTGGGTAGGAGTCCTTCTGGCAGTATTTGTTTAGCGTGGTAAAATCCACACACATTCTCCACGTCCCTTCTTTCTTAGGTACAACCATTGGGTTGGCCAACCATTCTGGGTGTACCACCTCTTTCAGGATTTCTGCACTGAGAAGAGTTTGGACTTTTCGAGCTATGATCTCGTTTCGCTCAAGGGCAAAGGTCCTCTTTTTTTACTTTACTAGCTTGACCGTTGGTTTGGGTCCGACCCTGTGTTCCACAATCTTTCGGTCCACCAGTTCGAGGTCGCTAGGTTGCCAGGCGAAGACCTTCAAGTATTCTTGAAGGGAGTCCACGAGCTTCCCTTTAATTTTAGGAGGTAATATCTCTCCTACTTTTATCCCTTTCTCAAGGACTGGTTGCTTGGATTCGTTTTCGGAGGTCGTTGCAGTCTTCTTGCTTGAGCTCTGTCGAGCTCTTCTCACTACCTTTATTGAGGTAACATTCTGCAGCGAGCTCTTTGTCTCCTTCTAGGACTATTTAGGTATCTCCAACATGGATCTTCATGCTATAGTTCAGCAAAGAGATTTCTGCTCTCAGGTCCATGACTCCTTTTCTACCCAGGATTGCATTGTAGGTTCCCAGGGAGTCAACCCCCAACCATTCCATAACCTCGGTGACCTCCTTGTCCTTCACACGGATTGTGGTTGGTATTCTTAGAATTCCATCTACGTAGGTCGTGCTATCATTAAAACTAGTCATGGTAGTGTCTGATCGTTCCAACGAGGTCCTATCTATTTTGATCAAATGCCTTTCTATATAGGACATATACAGCACTCCCAGTGTCCACTAGTATCTTACGTACCAGGAAATCTCCAATCTGGAAAGAAACCATTAAGGGTTCTGAGTCTTCCCCTTTAGCTTGTTTTGACCTCCTCGATGGCATTTATTTCACCAACTGGAGGTCACTGATTGTGCAGGGCTACTAGAGATGGATTAGCAGTGCCCGTGTTCCTAGCCAGGAACTCTTGCAAGTGACCCTCCTTCACCAATCTCTCGATCTCACGTTTGAGATCGAAACAATCCTTCTTGAGATGACCATGGTCTTTGCGGTAGTGGCAAAACTTCAGGGTCCCTTTTGGCCAAAGGACTTTTGAGAGGCCTTGGCAGCTTTAGGAGACTTCTCTTTTCCATGACCACCAAGATTTCGGCTCGTGAGGGACTTAAGGGGAATGGTCACGAGGTTTGTGATGGTCTTTATTTTCTTGTCTAAGGTCCCTCCCTTCGTGTGGGAGTCCTTTCTGTCCCTTTTTGAGGTTTGAGGGCTTTTTGGGCTTTGTCTAAGGCAAAACCAGGGATTTTCTTCTGGACTGTTGTCTCTTCAGCCTTTTTTTTTTTTTTTTTTTGGATTGAAGGGGAAAGTACCTTATGGGCGAAACCCCTCCCACTAGTCACCACAAGGCCCCTCGTGCCAGCGGGGTGTAAATCAAGGATGTGCACGAATTGGCAAAGGACTGATGGAGAGGACGCAATGAGTGGCAATTTAATACCCATGTTCTACCCCCAACGGGTTTCGAACCTCCACCTGCCGTTGGAGTTAACTAAACGTCACGTCAGTCTTACCAACTTGCCTATGCCCCTGGGGGCATCTCTTCAGCCTTTATTAATTTCTCTAGGAGTGGCTGTAGCTCCTTTATAGTTTTTACTGGCTCCTCAACTAATCTGAAGGCTACGTACCCTCCTTGTAATCCTTGCTTGAAGGTAATGATGTAGATGACATCGTTCATTTGCTCAATCCCTACTGCCTCATCATTGAAGTGACTGTAGTAGCTTCTTATGCTCTCTCCAAACTTTTGTTTGATGTTGAAGAGGTCATTGATGTCTTTCTCGCACATTTTACTACTTAGATAATTTTTCAGAAACAGCTCCTTGAGCTATATCCAGCTCGAGATACTTGCTTCTGGAATGCCTTTAAACCAGGACTGGGCCTTCTTGGTCAGTGTAGACTGGAAGGCTCTACATTTGACGTGGTCAAGGTATTCGAACATCTCAATGTAGGACACATATTCATCTATGTGTTGCAGTGGTTCCCTTGTGCCATCATATTTTGCCTCCACTTGTGAGGCTTTAAATCCCAATGGCATCCCAGTAGTCTTGATACTGTGAACAAAAGGCAAGGGCTCTGAAAGGTCCACACAGTTTTATATCTCTTGATCTCCATTTATTACCTGATTGGCTTGGGGAGTCGTTCTCCTCAACGGATTGGGGGCTACAACTTGAGCGTCATTGCCTATCCTTTCAATCAAACTCCTCAAGGAGGTATCCTTTTTCCAAGAGGAGTTCTCAACGAGCTTAACTTTTCTTCTGAACCAGCATCTTGTCTTTGACCTCATGATATGGCGGCACGATTGAGCCTATCTCGTAGGTCATAACCCCTTTCATTGCTTAGGGTTTCTTTGAGGTTAGTCACAGGTTGGATTCTTCCTCCTCGTGACCTCTCTAGTGCCCGACCTATTCCCTGACCATTCTCATCAAGCTGGGGGTCATTCCTTGCTTCTGAAGGTAAAGGCTAATCAGGATGAGTACGTCCAGCTTGACCCCGAGGTGGCTATGGATCTCTTTGGGAGGGTACAGGACTACGTCTCGTGGACATATAGTCTTGTCTAGCTGAAATTTCCTCTAAAGCTACCACCATTTGTTCCAGAAGGTCCGTTGGCATCGATATTTGGCTCCTCCCGGATCTTTGTGGTTTGGGATTATTGTAGTTGGCAGTTTTGTTAGGCTGCCTCTGCTCGGGCCTCTCTTGCACAGGTGGTAGATTCACTTGGACCCTTCGAGATGGTTCAGACCATGATGGCCTTGGTTGTTCTTGTTGGGGGGGTCGGCTCTAGATTATTGCTATTGCTTTCCACCAAGAGCAGGCCTTCAACCACTGTTTCTCTAGTGGGTAATTGCATCCTGCCGGGTTGCCTTCCCTAGCGCTATGGTTGAAGGTGTGCCGGCTGTGATTGAGTCATCAGGCTTACTTATTTTTTGATGTAGGGAAGAAAGCTAGGCTTTTTTGTATGCTCTTTCCCACAGACGGGGCCAGAAGTGATGGAGCTCAAAAGTGGACTCTGCTTCACCCCTAAACCACGATGATTGCAATGACAGCAACTTGAGAAGAAAATACGAAGGTCACCAAAGTGGGCTATCGCCCGAGTAAAAGCTCCGATACCTAAGTTAGTATTTTGAGAGTAATCTTGTGTAATTAACTCCAAAAAGATTGTCCTTATCCCTAGACTGATTATCATTTGATTATATATCCAGAAGAGGTAAATTACCTCTTTGATTAGGGCTCTTCTATTACGTGACAGTAGACAATTATGATAATTGTGAGATCTTATTGAATCCCTCCAATTGCTCCCAAAATTGTGAAGTTTCCCTTGGTTGAAATATCTTGCTATTTACGTCTCTATCAAGAGTTATGAGCTCGCTAACCGACCTTTAAACCAATTTCGCAACCAACCCGTGGACGTTGAGGGACTTGAATATCTCTTTCGAGAGGTCCCGCCGAGTGATCGTAAGCTCATGGGGATTGCTAGGAGTCACGCACAATTGGTCGTGGTATGGGAGATGCATGAGACAGATTGGAGTTTTACTAGGTCGAAGGTCGCGGTTTGGTAAGACTTTTCCTAAGCTCATTTGGAAGGTTGGTGATCTGGGAGATCGGTGGTAGCAAGTCGCTGCTCACCTGTTCTTGTTAACTTTGTGAGTTTGACTTTTAAATATTGAAGGTTGGAGCCTTGAGCCCATTTGAATTGACTTCCGTTCGGGGTCATACTCATTTAAGTTAACTTTTCCAGATCATACCATTTCTCCCATCAATTTGCCTAGGCAAAACAAAATCGTGTAGGAGTTGAGGGATTTCATCCCAAGAATCGCAAGAAAACTAGACATTGAGATTACATGTTTTTAGAGATAATTTTTACATTTTTATTTAAATTATCAAGGGATAAGATTGTCTAAACTAAACGGAGTTTTTGTTTAATAACCCCTCTCCATCCAATAGAGATGCACAGTCCAATTGTCCTGTTGGTAATTTTGATATGAAAAGCACGTGACTAAATCTTAGTCCATACGGGCCGAGTTGTAGTCAACACCAGGCAGCATGGGCTTGGTCTGGCCTCTTGGTTAAATGAATTAGGTGGGATCACGAGAAAAGAATGCTCTCTTATAACTGAAGTTCAGTGGGCTTAACCTATATGGGCTGAGATTAAGCCCAATCAAGCTAGTAGGAGCAATTAATTGAAGATTCGATGATGTTTGAAATTTACATGGCTGATGTATAATTTGGAAGTGCGGGGGAAGGGCGAGGGGGTTGGTGGTGTGGTTTTATAAAAGGTGAACGGTAAAATTGGGTATTTATCCTTTAGTTTGTCCTTGAAAAAAAACAGAAAAAGAAAAAGAAAAAGAAAGAGAAAGAAAAGAGAAGGTAGAAAAAACGTGTAGAGTGGAAATAGCAAAACTACCGGCCGGAGGACACCTGCCCCACTCCCCATACGGAGTAGAATCAACGCAAACATGTATCCAAATTCCCCGAACCGCTTTTAATCTTTCTTTTCTTTTCTTTTCTTTTCTCTCCTCTTGCAATCGCCTGATACTGTTCTACTGGTATATCGGTTGCTGGGTGTCTCTGTCCTCCTCTTCTCTTTAGCCCTTGATTCCTTCACTTTGGGCATCTTCTCGCGATTAAGGAGAGGAGGAGTATAATAAAATTTTCCTTTCTCTTTTTCCGGTAAAAATGTCTAAGAAGAAGTCCACCATGACCCTCAAGGACTTTCATGGCGGTTCCATCCCTTCCGATCTCCCTCTTCCTTCTGCTCCTGGCGTGTATGTTTCTTCTTTTAACCTGTTTCTTTTCTTCTTTTTTTTTTTAAATTTCTTTATTATCTTTATTTATCTATCCAGATTTTAGCGGAGAAGTTCTGCTTTCGATTTAATTATTGATTATTGTGAGGATAGATGCGTGAGTTTTGAATTTTCTGGATTTAAGTATATCTTTGGGGATTCATTTTTTATTGAGTTCGGATTTGCCAGTTTTCTAACTTTTTCTTGATTAGATTTGGTTAATTTGTTTTTATTGAGGCTTTTCAATAGAAACAGGTGATTGCTTAGATCTAATATTTCAGGTTGCTTCCTTCTACTTCGATATTAGGTCAAACATTTAGCTGAAAGGGTGGATCTATTTCGCACAACAACTGAACCAAATTTGAATGAATTTCTGGTTGTCATAATTAGCCTACATCTAATCTGTCTAATTAAACAAATTAGGCTGAACTGTAAGGGTCTCTGTGCCATTTCTGTGAATGATTTGTAGATTTTGGTCCCAAGTAAGGAAGCCTCTGATATACTTTCAATTTTAGCAGAATGGCGAGGCCATCTGATCGTGGTAACTATGATAAGCAGACATCTTGGGGAAACCCAGTGGGAAGGTCTGACCACCGCTTGCGTCCTGGTTCTGCTGGTACTTCTAGGAACTTCGATGACAAAACCCCATTTTTAAGTAATAGCACCCACATAGGCAGGAATTTTGATGAGGATGAGCGGAAACCATTGGATGGGACATCTGGCCCCCGTCGCACAGTCAGTGACGAGAGCCTTCGTGCTCTCCCCAATCATGTGGTGGAACCTAAAACAGAATATCCAGCTGCAGGGAGAGTCAGTAGTAGACCGTCCTCCACTCCTAGCTCCCAGTATTCAAGTAGTACTGGGAGTAGCTTTTATGCTGGGAGGTTTCCTGAGGCACATATTGTTGGAGCAGGTGCTCAAGGTCTTGTGGGGAGTACTGTATCTGGTTTGAATTCTCAGAACATGGGTGTACCTGGTGGGCAGGTAATTTCTGGTCCATATCCAAATGCATGGGGTGTGAGGAAGGAGGCAGCAAGTGTGAAGGAACTGCCTCCTGCTGCTTGGTCAGCACCCGATGCTGTATCAAAGTTAGCCCATGCCAGTGCACTTGAAAAAGTCTCATCCGGCAGATGGCACTCTAAGCAACAGATAAATCCCCCAACTGATATTGAAGTCATTAGGCATCATGAAAGTGATAGTGAATTCCATTTGAGGGATAACCATGTGCACAATAAGATTGCCTATAATGGTTGGGATGTGATGGGGGGAATGGATTATCATGAGGAGCCATTAGTAAAGCAGGCTGAAAAGAGCTTGAATATTGATGATGGAATTTGTGGGGGCCGCAAGGAAATACCCACCTATGAGAAGGCTAGGCCACTTGTGCATGGGGAGGCAAATGAATGGGATTCAGGTGATGTGAATGATTTCCAACCAATTCATACCATCGGAAAACCAACTCCCTCTGAGTTGCATTCAGCAATACTACCACCTTCTGAACCATCAGAGAGACCAAAGTTGAAGTTACTTCCTAGATCCAAGCCAATAGAGAGCCTGGAACCACCAATGGATTATAAGCAGGTAAAGTTGGTATTCTACTTGTTAATGTATTCAAGCTATGGGATAACTATTTTGAAACGTAAATTAAATTCTTTTTGTTTTTCCTGAGTATAGTTTTACCATCAAGCAAGTGCTCCACCTCATCCAGAGAATCGCAGTGAGCCCCAGGGAATGACGAATCAGGCAAAAGCCGGGTTTGTTGGGTCTGAGGGTGGAAATCCAATAGTAGAGCGCCCAAAGTTAAACCTGAAGCCCCGAAAGGAGGTTCTTGCTCAACCCAAAGGAGACAATGAAAGTAGAAGGTGGTTTTCCGGTTCATTTTATATCTCTTTTTCTAGAGAGTACTTGCTCTTTATTTGCTCTTCCTTTTTCTTTTCATTTTTCTAATGATCCATCAGGACTTTTGTACCTCTTAGTTGATCCAGTTTTTGTGTGTATCAAGCCATGCTTTATAAGACAAATTGATGCTAGCGTGGTATGTAACAACTATAGCATGTCACCATTTTTGACTTTCACATATTTGATATCTCCTTTTGCTTGAATTTTGAGTTTTTTCTATATTGTTGATATTTGTCAATTTAATGCCTATTTTTTGTGTCACTTGTCCCTGTCCCCATGGCATGATTCTGGATTTTTAGACTCGGACTTCCATTTGCCTCCTTAAGAACCAAATTCTTTTCCTTTTCCCCATGTCATGTGTGAGATTTGGGAGTGTACTATATACAATGGATTTAGCTTTTAATTGTAAAGCATACGTTTTAGACTTTGTTATTGTCATGAATAAAGTCACATCCCTGGCATTTGGATTTTCATATAATCTATTTAATTCTTCACCTTCGCTTTGCTGCCAAAGTAAGAAAAGTTTTAAAGCTTTGGTTTGGGAGCTATCACACTCCTTAAGAAAATTGTGACATCTAGCAATTCTTTAAAGGACATTAATTGCTTTTACAATTTTTCTCTTTTAAAAAAGACATTCTTTTTCACGTAGTTTTGGACCTAGTTTTAAGAAAGTAGAGAGAAGGCTTTGATATTACTTGCATTTTGTATTGGAAATAGTCCAAATTTAATTCAGGGATTGGACTGAAGAAGTGTATAACAGGAAGAAACAGTATCAACTCCTCTTAATGGTATAAGATGACAACTATTTGAATGGGAGAGAAAAAAAAAAAATCAAACGCTAGGTAAAACAAAACAGAGGAATTAACAAATTACTAACATGCTTGGCCTTGGATATGCCTTAGCACAAAATTAGTAAACCAAGGACTTCAAACATGGATTGCAATCTGAAGTTTTCAGTTCCCATTCTTAACAGGGAAAGAATATTTCAAAAAGTTCATTATGGACTTCTTGTTGCAGTGGGGGGGGGGGGGGGGGG
>JAOXNR010000030.1:5670749-5681083 GCA_028571225.1 Parsonsia alboflavescens
TAATTGTGAAATGTTGTGAAGAATTGGATAAATAAGAAATTACTGTTTTAATTTGGGTAAAAATGAAAACACCCCATTTATTGGGCTAGTTTCTTTCCGGATTTTTCTACTTTTTTAGTAGTTTTGTTATTTTTTCACACCTTTTCGGTCATAAGTTATACTAGGTCTTTTTTTTTGAGGTGTCCAATTCCCCCTCCCCCCCTCCCTCCTGCTCTCTTCAGCAGTATCCGGATCTTATTCCCTTTATTTTTCCTTTTAATTTTTCTTTTTTACCTATTCCTCCCTATCTTTGAGTTGCTTGATATAATCTAAACTTATTTCTCTTGATAATGGAATCACTCCATGTAAAAGAAATTTTTCGTTTACTCATATCAAAAAGATATTCCCTAAACAAAAAAATAAATAAAATTCTACCAGTATTGACTGAAAATATTGATTTTACTCATCAATATGCTCCAAGTTTAACACAAATTATATTCCCATCCTTTTTGTGACCGCTACAAAATTCTGAAGCAGTACTGATGACTCAATATAATTCAGCAATTAGAAGATACAATGCTGTAATCAAGCAAAATGTCTAAAGGCCAGAAAGATAGGCATTCAAACTTTTACCATCGCCATAAGTTTTGCTACTTCTTCATTCCTTTTTCTCTCAGTTAATCCATTGATAACCATTGTGATTGCTGCATCATGAACCTTTCTGTTTATTCTTATGGATTCCTCGCATAACTGATAAGCATAATCAAAATCTTCCTTGTCACAAGAAAACGGAACCAGTATGCTAAATGTTGCGCAATCGGGAGTGCATCCATTTTCAATCATCAAATCATGCCACCTTTTTGCCTCTTCCAAATCGCCAGCATTTGCAAATCCTTTAATCAATGCATTATAACTATATCTATCTGGCTCTATCCCTTTAGTCTTCATTTCCTCCATTAATAACTTCACAGCATCACACACCCGATTCTCTCTCACGAAACCTCTCAATTTTGAGTTATAACTGTTCACGTTTGCCACCACATTCTTCTCCTCCATCAGACGCCAGAACTTTTCAGCATCATCAATCCTTTTTTGTTTATAGAAAGTATCCAAGAGAGTATTAAAAGTCACCAAATCCGGTTGTATATTATTGTTTTCCATCTCATCCATCATCAGAACAGCAGAATCGAGAGATCCCATTTCACAGAGGGCCTTGATCATTGTATTATAAGAAATAATATCAGGTGTAATAGACAATTTCTCTGGTAACTCCTTGAAAAACTCATTGATTTTATCATAATCACTCGCTTTAACACAAGCTGCCAGAAGGGCGTTGAAGGAAATAACAGTGCGTTCACAATTTAAGCTAGGCATTTCGTCGAACAGTTTCTCGGCCTCGTCAAGCATTTTGGCTTTTCCATAAAGACCAATGAGACGGGCTACAAAGCCCTCCATCCTAATGTCAGGATACTGCTTTTGATGTTCCAAGATATCCTTGATAGCTGAGAATTGCTCAGCGTTTCTGAGTCGACGAACAGTGGCTTCATAGATGGAAAAGCGTCGACGGAAATTGAAACTATTTGAGGAGTTCTTAAATCTCTCCACAAAAGATTCAATTTCTGCTTCATCAGATGATCTGGAAATGGAAGTTTTAACTGTGGGATCAATCCTAACTTTGATAGGATTAGGGGTTTTGGTGAAATTGCGGGTTTTGGGGAACAGGCCACGGAGACGGGCGTAGATGCTGGACGACATTTAGCAGTATCTCAGTGATGTTTCTGTTTCTGGATTGGAGTTGAAAAACGAAATGCTTGGTTTTATCTGTTCAGTAAAATGTGAAGGTAGAAAAAATCATCTCCATGCTAAAGCCACAAGGTAGACCTGAAGAATGGCAAAGTAACATTCAGGAGCCGAGATTTCTGAGGTTATTTATGCTTAGGATTTAGTAATTTTATGCACAAATTAGTAGTATTTTTTTTTAATTTTTATGAATTTCTACTCTGACAATTTTAAAATTTATATTTTAAAGGGAGAAGATATAAAAATTTATCTTCATTTATAAAGAACATAAGCGTTTGAAAGAAATAAACTAAAATGATTATTCATTTATTAATGTATCAATTTACAAATAAGAATCTTCTTTTTTATAGAGGTTATGATCAATTATAAAGAGTCTCTATTCATACTGATTCTTATTATAGATATATTCATCAACCAACATATATTTCCAAACTCCTATGTGGATCCTTTTCCGTTGCGGTGGAGCAATCAGTACATAAACTGTACATCCAAATGTGCGAAGATGAGAAATATTTGATTCCTTTTCTTGAATTAATTGCATAGGGGAAATAGAATTATAACTTTTTAATCAAATTCTTACTAATGCAATTTACTTCTTAAAACTAAAGGACGTGCAATCAATTGAATCATTTTAATGAACGATTCAGCAAGATAGTTTTGGATATGAACATAAAGCACGAGATGTTCTACCTTTATTCCAATTGATTGACAATACTCATCAAATGTTTTTTATGTAAACTCTTAGGCATTATCAAGACGTATACTCTTGATATTATGTTACAAAAAATGTGCTCTCAGTTTTATTATTTGTGTCAATAGCCATGAAAAGGTTAAATTCCTTGATGAGAGCAAACAAACATGGGACAATCTTATAAAGGCATCAATAAGGACCATGAAATATATAAAAGGTCCATAAGGTGGATCAATTGGTACATAAATATCACCTTGTATTCTCTCTAGAAATACTAGGGATTCAACATTAACTTTAGAAGTTGAGGACCTCATTATAAGTTTGTCTTTCAAACATGCAACACAAATGAATTCACTAGACTGAAAAACCTTTTTATTTTTCAATGAGTGGTAAAAATGTATTTTCAAGAATACGACACATCATACTAAAGCCCAGATGACCCCAACGATCATGCCACACCAAAAATTCATTGGTAAGCTCCAAGCTAACCAAATTGTGTGCTTTTATCATTTCTATTTGGGTATAGTACAATACAGAGGATAAACATGATATTTTCCCGATTGTTTGTTGTGTTCCCAATTTGGAACTTGTAACACAGAGATACTCAATACCTTTGTGATCCATCGTTTCAATATGATATCTATTTCCACGAATACCCTTAAAACTTAACAAATATCGATGAGACTTAGTCGAGCATAGAACATCTTTAATGCTTAATTTCATGCCACCAATCAACGAAATATGTGTCCTTCTGAAGCCATCAATAATTTGTGTACTGTCCGAAAGAGTTCAAACATTTGAGACATTTATAGCCAAATCAAAAAAATAATCTAAATGTCTCAAGATCGTATGGGTCATACCACTGTCCATAAGACAGATTTCTTTTTCTTATTCTGAAACAAAAGAGAATTCATATATATAATTAAGTACAAAAAAAAATGAAATAACAAAAACAACATAAATAACTAACTATATCTCTTGATTCGAGCCATAGTAGCTATCATCAATAGCATAATTAAAGCCATCAAAAAAATTATCTATGTCAAGTGAAGCATCCTCAAAGAATGATTTATTATTTTCTTTAACAATTTACGATTAGAGTAGAGTGCCTTGGACAGAATTTTTTGTCTCATGGATAAGATTTGTCTCAACTGCGTTCTCTATATTTTTGAGACAAGTTTGATAAGTACCAATAAGGTGCTTAGGTGTCTAGCACGTTTTGACCCAGTGACCTTTCATGCCACATCTAAAGCATTCATCTTTGCCTTTAGCAATTGATTTCTGATCATTTGTGGTTTCATCTTTTGTAACCCAATTCCTGATATTTCTGGTTTTCATACCTTGATGTCGCCATCCTTGTTTGTTACAATGAGGGTCATAATTTTTCTATATAGCAACATGTGCTTCCGGCATAGGGGCTGTACCAGTTGGCCTCAATTCATGATTTTTCTTGAGCAATTCATTATTTTGCTTGGCCACAAGTAAACAAGAGATAAGATCATAATATTTCTTGAAGCTTTTCTCATGATATTGCTATTGTGATAACATATTAGAAGAATGAAAGGTTAAGAAGGACTTCCCAAGCATGTCTGAATCATCAATATCTTCTCTACATAATTTCAATTGGGAACTTATTCAGCACATGGGAGAATTATAAGACCGAAAGTCTTGTAGTCTCAAATGAATCCATTCATAATGAGCCTTTGGGAGGATCACCGTCCTCATGTGCTCAAATCTATCTTTCAAGTTTTGCCATAACTCTTGAAGATATTCAATAGTGAGATATTCGGATCTCAAATTTTCATGGAGAGAGCGTCTCAACATGACCAAGGCCTTTGCCTATTTTAAGAATTATTTATCTCAACAATAGTCTCTTCCGAACCATTTGCTTGGAGATATAATTTGGCATCAAGAATCCACAAGAAATAGTTTTTTCCCGATATGAATAGTGAAAGGCAAGCTTTCCAACTTTGCTTTGTGGTTGGAAACACTTGAATCTACATTAAACATATTGGGGGAAAAAAAGGAAAGCAAAGGGAAAAACACGTACCTTAACAAGAAAGAACAAGATTGGAACTTTTTCACAACCTTGAAACCAAAATGGAAACGATATGCGCCATTAGGAATGGCTTGAAACTCATGCTGATAACTTGTAGAAAAAATAAAGAAAATGCTTAAGAGTTTGAGAGAAATAAACTGAAATGATCTTTCATTCATTTATAAAATAATTTACAAATGAAAGTCTTCCTATTTATAGAGGTTATGGCCAACTATGAAAACTCTCTGTTCATACTAATTCTTGCTTCAAACACATATTATCAAGAATATAATAATCAAGACTCTTCAATATCCAGAATATAATAATCAAGACTCTTCGATTTCTGGAATCTTATATTCCTTTTGTATGTACTGATATGTATAAAATTGATTTTTCAAATGATCTTGATCAAATATGGAACTAGATACATAATATCTAACAATGGATATTCCAAATATTTAATTAGATCATAATTAAAATATTTATGACAAAAGATACCATATTTGGAAAATGACATTTTTTCTACTTGAAGTTTTGCCTAAAGTTAAGTTTCATAACAAAGTCTTTTTTTCTCATAAAGTAAGGTATCCAAATAATTTGCGGATGACTGAAATGTCACCCACCGTCACATTTCTAACACCAAGCTATTAACTCATAGGGTAATTTCGTCCATTCGGCAAGAGGCAAATAAAGAAAAAGGAAAAAATGACATTTTTGATATATGAAATTTAGGTTAAAGTTACCCTCAATATCCAAAATTGGGAAATTCTCTGCGTTTTATGAAACTTAACTTTGGGACAAATTCTCTGCTGTCGCATATCCGCTGCATCTTCTGGTGAAAGGTCTGCTATCACGGGATCTTCTGTTATCTCCCAATCTACTGCTATCGCTTAATATCCATTACTATCAGAGGTTTCATTGGAGCTTTTACGCTACACCTGAATCCTTTAGAGTTCTCTGGCTGCTAGGAAAGCTCTCTTCTTCAAACATCAGGTCTTACATATCTATTAGGAAAACAGATAATTAGAAATATTTAGGTGAAGATCAGTACATCTAGGGATTTGAAAAAAATTAAATACAGAAGTTAGAGCTTAAACTTTAGGTGGAGGCAAGGATTTGAAAAAAATTAAGTGGAGGCAACGACAGCAACAAGGCCTTGAGGTGGTGACGGGGACATCGACAAAGGCTTGATCTCTGTCCTTTTCCCGTTTGATATTGTCTTGGCATAGCAAATATTGAGGATGTGTATAATGGTGCATAAGGAAGTTTTGTGTTTTAAAAATTTAGGGTTGTAAAACTAATCCAAATGAAATCTCATTTGTTGAAAACTTAAGTTCTTATTTTTAGAAATTCAATCAGAATAATTTACTCAGCTTTTATCTATTAAGGTGTTTAGGAGAAAGGAAAAAAGATGCCTCACAATTTGTCACAAACTTCCGAGTTAACCTGGCCAGTAAATTTATGGTATATACAAAATATATACTATCCATGATAAAAAAAAATTAAATAAAATAAATAAATAAAGTCATATCACAATCTATTACTATCTCTGTCCAATAATATAAGACGTTAACTGCTATTTTCATATAGATTAACAAGTTTTGAATGTGGTTATGTTTCAAAAATCATTCCTTTACCATGAATAAATGATAATATCACTGAAGGTAAGAATAATAATCAAATATATATATTATGATGAATATTGATAAATGCAAAGGTAACATTTGGCAGCCTATTTGCAGTTATTAAAAATTAAAATTGACTGAAAAGCTATTTGCTTTGGTTATTTTTAGGTCCAACTCCTCAAAATTTGGCTCATATTGACTGAAAAACTCAGAAGAGCTGGGAGCTATTTCAGACTCTGAAATCTAAATCAGTCTCAACATTAAATCTCGACGGTGTAAAATTTTTTTTTTCACTCTGTTCTTTTCCCTCTTTCTTCTCTCCTTTTCATTCTTTTCTCTCACTCTCTCTTTCTGTAACTGTAACCCTTTCCTTCATTTCTCCTTGACAGAGCCTCCTCCAGAAAGTCATCCATTTCCTTTAACATTTTCTTATCCTTCTACAATTCAAAGAGGCATACAAATTGCTATAATCTAGGGTTGAATATGACTTCAGTAATTTTGTAAAACAAAAAGGATAGTTTTGTAACTTTATGATTTTAAGAAACTTTTGAAAAATTTTAGATAAAAGTTAATCCAAGTACACTATAAAATTTTCAAAATTTTCTAAACGATGAAAAAACAACTGACTTTCTGAGATTTTAGAAGTTGGACCATTGTCTAAATGCAGTCAAAACAACTTGTATTATAATCATATCAATCCCCTTTGATGCAAAGGTAACCAATTCAGTTGAACCCAAATCTAAATGGCCCCTACTCTCCCTCTTCTGACCTAAAGGATGTAAATCGAAAATATGCATCATTTAAACCGTCAACATCCCCTCCTATTCTTCTAGCAAGTTGATGTTAAAGACGATACTGACTATATAATATATTATCATAATCATTTATCGATGCACAACTCTATCTCAAGTGGACGATTTTGCATATTTTGGAACATATTAAAACTAGAAGATTTTGCATGATACTTGACAAAATAAATAAATAAACAGAAATCTTACGCAGCAACATAAGGTACCCATCTAATAGATGTCAACAAAAACTAAATTAAATATCGCATTACTGTTTTACAGTAAATCCCATTTCATTCCAACTAGTAGCTATATCTAAATAACATTATAAAGAAACTAAGCATTTAAATTAAAGCAAAGGGCTAACAAGTTATAAATGACTGAACATTATCGAAAAAAAATAAAACACCACACTAAACTAGCTATGTTATGTGAATTTACTATGTTTAAAAGCAATACTAAAGAATATCAAAATAATTAAAGCAACCAAAAAGAGCCCGGTATGACACAAGACCTTCAAATAAGAAAAATGGAATATTTCCTATTTATTTATTTAACTAATACAACATGGATGAATGAAAAATCAAAGCTAGAAAATGCAAAACGAATAAAAGGTGAAACATAAATACTCATATTGCACAAATAAAAGCAAGTTATGCGGATCTAAACCACAACGAACTAAAGGAACTATTTTAAGGTCAGGTATCATCTTGAGTATTATCAGGATAATAGAACTCAGGTTAACTGGGATCACTGAAAATTAGAAAAGGAAAATGAAAAACTAATGGATTAATAAACGTCAAGCAACTCAGAGTAACTCACTCCATTTTCATGTTGCTTCCTTTAAATGGCTCTCTTTAGGTAGAACAAGAGAAATAAATTACTGAAGTTCAACAAGAACCATCAGCAAATCGACTAAACCTCCAAAGGCAATTTTAGTTTAGTGTATCTCCGAGACTGCCCCAAGTACACAATCTGCTTAGCCTCCTCTATCTTAGAGTCCTTCACTAACCCATCAACTACCTTCTGTAGCAATTGCACATCAGTATTGCAATTAAACTTGAAAATATCCTGGCAGACCTCCGTAGCCCAATCAAACGCACCCTTCTCACAAGCACAAGAAATCACATTCCAAAATATAACCTTATCTGGATCACACTTGTTATCGATCATTTTTTCATACCACCTCTTCACCTCCTCCAGATTGCCTTCCATGCCATAAGCTTTCATCAAAGTCCCATAGGTAAAAACATCAGCTTTTAGCTCCTTACTCTCCAGTTCACCAACTAAAGCAGCCGCCTCTTGGATTCTCTTCATATTTACCAATCCCACAAGCCTTGCATTGTAAGTTCTAATATTAGGAACCATATTCCTTCCTACCATTTGATTCCATATCTTTTCCCCTTCATCAAATCTATTATTTGAGTACAATGAGTTGAGGATCGTATTAAAAGTAATCAGGTCAGGATTCAACCCATTCTTTTCCATCTCATCAACCATTGAAATACTTCTATCTAAAGCACCCATATCACATAGTCCCTTAATCATCGTGTTATAAGAAACCACGTCAGGCTTAATATTTAGCTTCTGAGGCAACTCTTTAAATAACCCCTCCATCTCATCGAATTTACGCGACTTAGCAGCAGCAGCCAAGAGAGCATTCATGGAATTCACAGTCCTTTTGCAATTACTTTCGGAAATTTCATCGAACACTTTCTGGGCATTTTCGAACATGCCCGATTTCCCATACAAGGTAATGAGACGAACCTGAAATCCTTCTTTAGAGAAGTCATGTTTGAATTGCTTCTGGTACTCGAGTATTTCCTCTATCCATTTGAGGCGTTTGGCAGAGGCTAAACGTCTTACTGTTGTGTCATAGATGCCGGTTTTGTCTCGGAAACGCTCGAAGTTTGAGCACTGTTTGAATTTCTCCACGACCCTTCTTAGATTGCGCTCTTTGTAGAGCTCATTTGAGAGGGACCTTATGGATGCAGTGGGCTCTGTGTAGTTACAATATGTGCGACGGAAGAGGCGGGAGATGGAAGACATTTGCGACAGTTTGCTTCGGAGAAAGGAGTCCGTTTTGGTTCTTCTGGTTTTGTTTGTGTCGTTCACTCGGGTAATTGAAATGACAGTGGTGAAGCTTTTTTACTATGAGAGACTCGTAGTAACAAGGATAATTAATTATAGTAAACTGGTAATTTCATAAATAATTTTTTTTAATGATTTCAGCTATTAATGGCAATAATAATTATAGTATTTTTTAATTAATCCATTTGTTTCATAATATTACAAGTCACCTTTGATCTTCTATCAAAATTTTGATATCATCTTTTACACCATCAATGATAAATAGATATTTTTTGTTAATATATTTAAAGAATAAAATCCTTAAAAAATCTATTAAAGATTAAGGACATTCGATCTTTATCAGGTAATATATATTATTTTATTTAGGTAAAAGATGTAATATGATCTCTAGTGCTCTATAAAGTACAGACTAAAAACAATTTTAGATAATGGATTTACTTAGTCAAATTATAAAAGTAGCCAAATTATAAAAATTAAAAAAAGAGTCCGAGTCAAACCATTCAAGGAATTGAAAAACCAATATGGATACAAAAGTAGGAAAAAAAAATTGAATATTGCTCATAAAATTTTACAAAATACTTATATTGTAAAATAAACCTTAAACCTTAAAATGCTTTATATTTGTGAAATATAATAAAATTCATTTGATTGTGAAAAAGAAAAGTGATTAACATTTAACTTCTTTTTTTTCTTTATTTGTGAAGGAAAACAAGAATTTTGTTTGTGAATTAATGATTCAGATAAGTGCTTGATTCATATAGTTTAGGTAACAAACTTGTAATATTGAAATATTTAAACAAGAAAAAGGAAATTCATTAGGCTTTTATTACTCTATAGTATATACGTGTATAAATGTAGGTCTTTTTTTCAACTATGCCAATTGCCAATGTTTCAAATATTCTATCTCTTCTTTGCAATTACAATATTCTTTTATTATAATAAAATCATATTCTCTTTATTTAAAATTAAATGTTTTATTTTTAAAATTATTAGTTTCTTTTAATAAAGTCGTTTGTGGTGGAGGGGGTTTGGCGAAGTGCTACTCGTTTATTAAAAAAAATAAATACTACATCAGAGGGGACGTAATGAACCTATGGTGAATCTTAAATTATCATTAACATTCTAAAAATAAAAAAATTAATGTTGCATTGCTAAAAATGAATTAAATTAAATTTTTTTTCCTTAAAATCTATACATATCAAAATGAAATATTCAATTATGAATGTATAATTATTTATATATATATATTGATAATTAAAAAAATTATGAATAATTTTAAATATATATATATATATATATATATATATATATATAATTATATA
>JAOXNR010000030.1:5681183-5714540 GCA_028571225.1 Parsonsia alboflavescens
GTGGGGGGACGGGGTCTGTTAATTGTAAATAGCCACACATAAGCTTCCTAAAGTCACGGGCAAATGGACAAAAGAGGAGACAGAAAACAAAATAACAAAATAATTAAATCCTTAAACTATATTTTAGTGACATGATTTTAATGATATTTTAGGACATCCACTTGGGTGGCCTCCTTACTTTTTTGGGCTCACCGATCATAATTCTGATTGAAATGTCTTGTGCTTTGTCTTCATTTCTTGACCTACCTGTCCTCAACTTTCCTCCTCTTTTCCCCTAAATTTTTCATCTTCCCCTGTCGTATAACTGTTGCACCATTGGGTAACCAAGCAGTTTGGAAAGTAAAGTTTGTATAATGTAAATTGTGGGTTTGATATCTTTCTTAGTGATTAATTCTTTCTGTAGACTCTTTCCTTAATTAGACAACTGAGTTCAGTTTCAAGTGGATTAGACAATATACATGCATAAAAATGATCGAATACCAATTATAAATTTTTTTTCAAAAGAATGCTGAAGGCACTGGCAGCCCATAGGAAAATCAAAACTGTGCAGACTCAAGAACAAAGAATCAGCACCAGGGACCTGTCTTTCTGTTCTGTTAGTTCACTTTTCTTCTTTTCTAAACTTTTCTTCTTGATTGCCCAAGAAAAAATAGGGTACTGCTTCTATTTTTAAGAACTTTGATAGAGGAGGACATCATGTAAATCAACCACAGGAAGTAGAGAAATATGAGCAAGATTTCCAGCATAATAATTACTATATAATAGTGGCTCTTAGCATGCTTAGATTATAAGTTTGCTTTTACCATGTGAAATCTTGAAACTTCCAAACAATATTATGTTATATGAACCCTTATATTGGACTGTTCTAAGGATCAATTTCAGGTAAATCACTCAAATTCTTCATGCTTTGCTGTGGTATAATCATTGTTTAATTTGAAAATCACAATCCCCTTATTTTCTTACCTGCACTGTTTATGTGAAGCTGACTAATTATCCACAATTAAAAGAAGAACAAACAGCATAACACAGTCAAAGAAATACTACACTAGCTAGCAGCAGTTTCAGTCCACTTTTCTAGATTTGAGGTTCAAAAGACATGAAAAAAAGAGAAGAATTTGATGACTTCCTATCCTAATAATAATGGCTATTCAATGATTTGAGCAAGGAGGCACTCAATTAGGAACAGAATTCTGCCAGTAATGGCATAAAGTTCTAGATTTTCCATGAATGGAAATCATCTTTAAGGAAACAAACCAACTAGCAGAATCCATGGTTGGCCTTCCCTGAAGGAGAGGGATGCCACTGCTAGTTGTACAGCCATTCAGGCCATTTAACAGACATTTAACATTTACTTATATTTGATAGCAGCATTTCCATCTTCTCCTTTACTCCTTCTGCTGAAGTACGAATCTTGAGATTTCACTCTTTGTCTATATCTAAGATTTTGTTTTTTTTTCTTCTTTTAGCGTTGCCTGAACTGTTTTAAGACTTTGATGGGCAAAAGCTTTTTTATTAGAAAAGACCTCTATGACTGTTGATATTAAGGAATAGTTCATTTCAGATTCTTTTTCCAAGTTAAAAGCAGGTGAAAACACCTGAGAAAAGCACTTTGCTTAAAGAAGTTGGAATAAGCATCTCCTAAGCATATGAGAAAGGCCTCAACTCAAGAATATTAGCTTCCGCGAGGTTCTGTGAACATCAATCTTCTTTTACTTTTCTTAAGAATATTAAGGCTGCAAGCCAAATGTTTTCAAGCAGGGAAACAGAATGAGCTAGTTGCAGCTAATGGGAAATGGGTTTCTGTGATTAGATCCACATTACATTGATGTATCTCAACAAAATTTCTATATTTTAACAACTGGGATTTTGAAAGATCAGTTCTTTTTCCAAAAGATACCAGCAGCCAGGGATAGAAATCATCTAAAACATACTACAACAAGAACGGCAAATTTTGGCTAAGCTCCTTAGATTGGTCTTCCCTATTAAGCCAAATATAATTAAATTCCTCAAACCTCATTTATTTTCCAAGTAAAATGAAAAATCAATTTACAAGAACTTAAAAGTAACTAATAGATCAAGTCTCAAACAACCGAAAAGGTCCAGTTTGCCAAGCTTGCCTAGCCATCATTTCTGTAGACTAAAGAAATTGCAGTATGTCATAAATCAATCCTGAAGATCTTGCTCTATTTGCCGATGGATGTTCATCTGTGGTTTCTAGGCTTACTGGTAAGGATATTGAGGTCGATGTTGATAGTAACTTTCATTACCGTAAAAATTGTATCCATTGCCACCATCCTGTTGTTGCTCACCATAGGGAACTGGGCTCCCAAATAGATAATCTGCCGTGCTCTGCCATGGATCCCTTTGCCTTTCTTCATTGCAAACTGCACAATTTGCATTTCTTTGCCGGTTTATTGTGGCTAAGCAGGGCCAGTAGCCAAATAAACTTTCACAGAGGTCTATGGCTTCCAGACCAGATCCATAGGGAGTATAATAAGGCAGTTGCCTATTCCAATCATAGCCAGTCCCAGATCCATCATTGTCATAATCACTAGAAGGATGTTCTTCTTCTACATCACTACTTTTTATCTCTATTGGCTTCTGAAGAACTGTATCCTTAGTATTTCCACTGCCACCTCCATTCATAACTTGATCTCGATTATGATCAACAGTCTGTTTCTCTTGGTTATCAACTTTCTCAGTGTCTTTATCCCTATGAGGCTTTACCGTATGGTTATCTTCAGCCCTATAAGGCTTGGGAATTGATCCATATGAAAACCCATCTGGCAATTGAACATTTGTCTGGGGTGTGGAAGAACGAGGATAACAGATTGCATCAGAGGGAGGAAGAGGTTTTCCATAGGTTTGAGAGATATCATAGCCACCTCCATAAGGAGTTGGATCATATTCTTCAAATATCGTATCATCAAATTCAATGGTAGAAGAATTGGAGACATTGTAACTCATCCTAGAATAAAATAAAGCACTGGAATAAGGAGGTGGCTCATACTGGATTACACTTGGCTGAGTATAATTGTACACAAAATAATTCGTAGCAGAAGAATCATAACAACTGTAAGGACCATGTTCAATTAACTTGGGCTCCTCAAATTCATACGAAGATGAGTATGATACTGAACCTTGAGGTGAAACAACATCAAAATCATAAGAACTAGCAGTGAAAGGAGTCCAGTAACACTCACCAACATCTCCCTTGTAGCCATAGAAAGCCATCACAAAACAACACAGAATCTTCGAGCAAGATGGTGTTCTTCAGGCAAGAGGACTTGAACAAATTCCAAATTTCACAAATTAAATAAATAGCAGCTGCTGAACCCTGCCATAAACAGCTAATCTGAAAGTGCAAGAACCGTGGGCATCCATCTGCTTATATTATCTACATGAGCTCGGAGGGGAAAGGAAATTGGTATTGAATTTGCTCTTACCATTAATGATTGAAAGGAGAAAATAGTCATGGAAGACAATTGCTTTCGCGTTAGGCCATAAGCCAGTTAGTGCGTTCATGTGCTAATGGTCCATAGATAAGGCCAAAGATGTCAAATTCCCATGATTGATGACATTTTACCTTCTGCAAGAACTTACAAAGGCCAAGAATAGTATGATCCGTTGTCCCTGATTCATTTGTCCAGGCAAAATGGGTCGTAAAGAAAAGTTAACTCGGAGGAGAAAGTTGCAGGACCAGATTGGAGATAGAATAGAACCCTCCCTGTAGCTTCAAGGTTGCTGATGGTGGGGCAGCAGGTTGTGGTTCTTCTACTCTACTGTTCTGGCCGTATCCACAGTTGAGTAGCTTTTTTATCTTATTAAATTATCCGGATACTTACTCAGCCAAACTCACTATTTGCAAATATAAATTTATTTTCTCAAAACCCTGTAGTCTTTGGCCGAAATTAAATTTCTCTTTTTAACTGAAAATCTATTTTTTTAAAAAAAAGACTTAGTATTATTTTAAATTAATAATATCTCTTTATATCAAATTTTTACTAATCTAAAGAATTAAATATTTAATTTTTTTCATTGTAAAATAAAATTTAAAAAGTTCAGTTTCAGAAAGAGTCATAATAATAAGCAAAAAATTATGTCACAAGTTCGATACACACTATCAAAAATAAGTAAGATGTTACTATTAATCCTTAAGGAAAGGATTAAAAAATGGATAGAAATAAACTAAAAAACACATATTATTATGCTGACTAAGAATTTCCATCTATACAAAAAATTTAATAATTTATATGAAAGGCTTGAAAATTTTAAATTTTATACTTTAAAAATTTTAATTATACATATCACATAAATAAATGCAGATAGTTAATGTTTTTTTTTTTTTATGACACTGTATCCCATCTTCGCCAGACTATATCCTGAACCCCCAAGACCTTTGCCCCTAAAGCCTTGGAGGAGGTAAATCGCGAGTCGCTCGAGCAACCCCTCAGATTCCCCACCTCCGACTGTACAACCTTTGCCCCTAAAGCCTTGGAGGAGGTAAATCGCGAGTTGCTCGAGCAGCCCCTCAGGTATCCCACCTCCGACTGTACACTTTTGCGCACAAGGAGCCGCATCCCAACTTATTAACAGCGCCTCAGGGTTCCCAGTATAGTTCCGTGAACAATTACTGATTAACAGCATCTCAGGTTCCCAACAAGATTCGAACTCCCACCCTCCCTCTAGAAATGAGCCTTAAGTTGATTGATCCAACCACTCGAGCTAGCCCCAGGGGGCTGCAGGTAGTTAACGTTGATTCTAACGAACAGCTTGGCTTTTGTCGTGGTTTCTGCTTCTGCTTTTGTGCCTCCCCCATGGGCTAACAATTCCCATTCATAAGAACGGAACTGACGATGATTGATCAATAGAATATTAATCTTTCCTGGGAAACTAAATATAAATATGTACCCATCATTTTGTAAAAATTAAAATAATCTTTTTTTTTCCCTTAAAATATCTGCTAATCACCTTTTCAAAAATTTAAATATCAAGTCATAAATATATCATTAAAGAAATAATATTTAAAAACACCTTCAGTGACAAAGGGATGAGTGTTTTGTTCTTAATTTTTTCAATCATACATTATTTAGCAACTTCTGCAGCTAACATTGCACATGCCCCAGAAAATGAATTTTCATTAATGAGATTCAAAATGAGCCTGGATGTATAGGTCTAGCCAAGGCTATTAAACCTTAAAAAATAAAATCCACGTATAAGCTCTGATCAATATAAAATTTATGTTTGATTATTTATTTATCAATTTACTCATTTAAATGTATAAATTTATTTATTTTTTATAGAAAATATCTGGCACTTATTTATTTATCAATTTACTTATTTAAATGAATAAATTTATTTATTTTTTATAGAAAATATCTGGCACATCAGTTTTGAACCGGAAGCAAATGGACATGAATCTTTTATAACAGAACGTGTAGGGCGATCAAAATCAAGATTTAAATCCAAGCATATGTGATCACAAGACCATAGAGCCAGCCAGTTCAACATCAGGTAATCTCATACAGCAATTACTATCAGACCTCAGTACCAGAAAATTTCCATCTCCACAATGATAGATCATTAAGCAATCAGTGCACTGAGCCCGAGCTCTGAGAAATTAGAAGAGTTTCCTAACCTTTGACAGCTGATATATCTTTAGTATACATTAAATTGCCTAGTTACCTCTGACTCTGAAAACCACTAATAAATAACCTGCAAGAAACGTAATGACGAAAAAAAAGAGATTTCAGCCAAAGAAAACCACACAAGTAACTAGTGGAGAAAAACACTACTCCCTCCTTAGCTAAATATGAATCTTTGTAGTCTCAAACGTTTATACAAGTATAGATAGCTACAAAAAATGTTCCCAATCTTACCCTCATTTTTGTAAAGAAACAAAAATAATTGTCTTGAGAGGAGAATTAAGTCACAAAGGGTGCGCATATAATACTTAGGTTTTAATGAACAAATATGTGAGCAAAATGATAAAAGAAAAAAAAAGATTTAGATTTAGGGATGAAAGGAGTAAGATAGTTAAAAGGGCCAAAACCCTTGCAAGTGCGAAAGACTGAGAAGCGAATCAAGAAATTACAAATTACAAGAACCTGATTATGAGGCAGATTCAGGAGTAGCTTCTTGTCTTGGTCTTCTTCGTTCTGGTGGACCATCTCTCTGCCTCACATAGGCTTTGCTTTTGTTTTTAGATCTACTAGATTGCTTTGGCTGATAGGTGGGGTACTGGCAAGGTATTATCTCTCCATTGATATATTTGTCACCTAAAACAGGAGAAAGGAATTTCATCTTTTACACAAAATGAGAGTAAATCAATCAGTAAAGTGGACAGGTATTCATATGCTAACCTCCATAATCCTTGTTCTTAACATCAATATAAGAATCTGGCAAAACCCACAAAACTCCAGGCAATCCTGCAGAGCATGAAATGCAAATGAACTATTGGGATAGATGCATGGAAAAAAAAATCAAGGACATCACACAAAAGTAACGGAATATGTGACTGAACCATTTTTCCATGAAACGTAAAGAGAAGTAGTGCTACTCACCCTTGAACTTTTCTGACGTTTCTTCATCCACAGTGCACTGAAATCCAGTGTATGTGGTAGTGCTAAAAGCATACATGTTCTTCTTTGCTTCTTCCATGCTGTGAATCAAATAAGATAAAATGAAAATGATGCGTAGTACACATCATGCAAAAACAGACGACAAAAACTCCCTATACCCAAATAATTTCCCTTCTTAGTCATTTTTCAGATTAAATACTCTTTATCATTCCAATGTTGCAGGGATGATTACAGGTTAAGAGGGAGAAAAACAATCAAGATTTACAAGCAAGAATGATTTATAAGGCTAAACTTGAAACGCAACCTAAATTGAACACATTTACTTCTCTAGGTTTTTTGTCTTGTTTTGCAACTTATATACTGTCCAATCATGTTATAATAAATCAACCTCCACAAGTTTAGTTTAACAGCTCAGGCAGTCAGAAATCATCTTCATGAAACAAAATGGAGTAAACCATATTCATTCATTTCTTATGGCTGATAAAGACCCTTCCAACTATTACACAGCATTACTGCATAGACTGTTGTGTGCAATTAACAATGCCATAACAAATTTATCTTAGACAATAATTACGAGATACTCCATAACGAAGTTTTGCACAGAGTTACCAATTGCTTTAAAAATATTTCCTAAAGCCCCCTCCCATGTCCCAAGCAACTAAAAGACAGGAAAACAACGAAAACATCCCAAGCCACTAAAGAGCTCATCGTTCATAAAACCAATAATGAACAGCCACAAACAAAAGAAACTCTTCTCAAAGAATCAAAATCACAGAAATGCAACAAATTGACATATGTCACCACTCAACCACGCCAAAAGAAGTAACTTGTGAAAACAAATATATAGTCATGAAATCCAGATTATATATCAGGAAAAAACAACACGAAACAAATTTGAAATCTTTGTCTTAGGTAAGAGAGGAGATGGAAACCTGCCAAGAACAGTGGCAAGAGTGTCGAGATAAGTGTCAATCATCTGCTCTCTTGTGGGAGCGGGGTCTTTAGGAAACTCCATGACAATAAGCCAATGGTTATAGTCACAGCCAGGTAAATTTATAGTCTCTCTGGGTTCATTGCTACTGCTCCTCCTAGAGGAGTACTCGCCATCACCTACAGCTCTTGCAAGAGGAAATCTTGATAAATGGTTCGGCTTCGGGTTTGGGAGAGTGCAGGAGAAGAACGATGGGAACGTGGAAGGACATGGGCAGGATAGAGAAAGGAGAAAAGCAGGAGCTTTGATTTGGGATTGAAAGTGAGGGCTTAGGGTTTTGGTCAGCCGAGAGATACTGAGGGTTGCCATTGGAACAAAGGCCAGAACCAAGAGGAGAACCGGTAAGGTGCAGAAGAAAAAGTTTTGAGATAAAATCCCAAAGGCCAAGATTCGATATTTTGACCAGATAATTTTTTTTTTTTTTTTTTTTTAACCAAAATCAAATATATTTTTCTCATTTTGAACAAAATCTCAGAAAAGAAACAAGAAAAAGAATCTCAACTTCATTGGGCCTGTATATTAATCCCATAATGATTAGGAGTTCACAATGGTTTCGAGCCCTCATTGGGCTCAGTCTCCACCATTCCAACCTAGTTAGGCCACCCTCAACTAAACGAAGAACCTCCCAATGGCGTGCAAAGTGAATTTGGAGGTTAGCCTATTTTCACCGGTGAATCCAATCCACATATATAAAAGCAGGCCTGTGGAAATCTTATTCAATAAGGAATCCTGACAATTTTTTTAGCTTTGGCTTAGAAGTGGAGTTTCCTAGTTTGCAAATTGGTTAACCAAAAACCAATAAGAATACCGGATAAAATATGAAGGAAAAAAGAGGAATTGAATCCAAGCGTGTGATCTGTAGATGTACATATGATCTAATCGAAAAAGATGTTAGCAAGATTTGAACAAGTAATCTATAATCTCTAATAAAAATCTTATCCGTACCTTTAAATTATTTTTATAGATATATTATATTTACTTAAAAACTAGTGATACTCAATTCTTCAAGATACATGTAAATTTTAGAGTGTGTCAAATGAAAGTACATTTGAAAATTTCGAAATAGAAAAGAAACATTTTTACTATTTAACGGAAAAAATTAAAAACTTTCCAATTATTAAAGAAACTACTAGCATCCTCATAAGAGAAAACCAACAATCAAGTACGGGTAGACTCCTGGATGCACAGCAATACATTGGAAACGTACATTAACGCAAATAATAAAAGTTCTAATTAGAACTTCTAATTCACATAAAACTTGAAATGCAAATGGATGTACATTTTGGGAAAATCAACAAGCCCTGATGGATGTAATCTGTCAAAAAAATTAGCATATGTGAAATTCTTCGAAAAATAAAGAAGAAAAAAGCCCTCCAAAAGTTATTCCCGCTACTCTTTTGCCTTTATATATATATAGGTGAACCCGATTGTCTCATCTGTGGTATTGTTAATACAGATATTCTCAAATAAAATTCTTCAGCTATGTTCCACCCAGTGGGAGTATATATATATATATAATACGATGGTACTTTTTGTACCGGAAAAATTCTGTTTTTCATATTTTCATGACATCAAAATTCTCAAGAATTCATTTTACTGAAAAGGGAAAGATAATAATAATAAAATTAGAATATTCCTTCCCTTTTCATTATTCGTTCCTCATGAAACGTTTTGATTATCCAAAATTAATCAACCTTTATAAGAAGTTTTTTTTTTTTTTTGTTACTATTAATTATTTAATGAAACTTAAACGAACCTTGTGACTTTAGTCACAACGTACTCCGTATGTGATATATATATATATATATATTGTGGTTGAATTAAGATAACAAAATTGGCTCATACTTATTCCACATCTGTATTTTACGTATTGTAGCTGAATTAGGATAACAAAATTTGCTTGTACTTATTTCATATCTGTATTTTACGTTGGAAGGAAATCGAATAAAGGGATTGTTTGTTACAACTTTTCTTTAAAAAAAAGGCACTTGCTTTTTATAAATAAGCACTTAAATGAAAATTAAAATTGTTTGTTTTGGCTTTAAAAAGAAAACAGAAGCTAAAAATTAAGTCAAATATCTACTTAATTTTAAGTTGAAAAAGGTAACTTATTTTTTAAGCACTTTTCATTTTGGGCTTTTAGTCCATTTGGTTCCACATGTTTGGACCAAACTATAATATGATCCCATAAGTTTTTTTTCAATCGTTATGGTCCCTTAACATATTATGAATAGCCATTATAGTCCCTCAACATATTATAAACAATCATTTTGATTTCAACCATCATTTTTTCTAGCAAAAAACTCTTAGGAAAAGATTATTTTATTGATATGAGATAACTTTTCAGTGGCAAAATTATCTATCTCATTCCTGCTATTCAAAATCCAACTGACCCAAGGATTGTGAATAAATTTTGATTCTCCAGTTAATTTATTTATGTTTATTGATCCAAATGCATCTAATTTTTTCGTTTTTTAAAAAAAGTGATTGATTAGATTTTATGCGGTAAGGAGGATATAGACATTTTTTCCCCTAAAATGTTATCATATGCCGATAAATGACTAGTATTTTATTGAAAAATAGTAGTTGGGATCATAATGGTTGCGCATAAAATATTGATGGATCATAATGACTGAAAAAAACTTATGGGATCATAATATAATTTGATCGAACATGAGGGATCAAATGAACTAAAAACCCTTTGATTTTTCCAAACTTGGCTACTTTCCTTCCTCTTCCTTTTTTCTCTCTCTTCCCCCTCCTCTCATCCAGTTTTTCTTATTTTTCCTTCTATTTTTCTTTCTTTCTTTTACTCTCCATCTAAATTCGAGCCTTTTTTCCTATCTCCACAACACCTCTAGACGCCCCGGCAGCCTACCCACGTTGCCACCACCATAATTAGGAATAATCCTATACGTCTTTCTTTTCTTCTTCTTCCCTTTTTTTTTTTTTTTTTGGTTGTTTTTTTTATAAAATTTTCTATTATTAATGCTTGAAATTTTATATTGTTTAACTCGTGAATATCTTTATAATTTATGGATATAGAAAAGAGTAAATGTAAAAAATGAAAATAATATTATTATTATTTTTTAGATCTTTGAGATTAAATTGAACCCCATTTATTTATTTTATTGATTATTATAATTTTCGATTTACTAGTTCATAATATTTTATAAAAGTGGTTCAATATATTTTTTTAAAAAAATTAAATTTACTTAAATATATTAAATATTAGCAATTAATATATTATAATTTTTGAAATATAATCATTCTATTAAATCTCAAAAACATTTAAAACAAGAATTTAAAAAAATAAAATAAAGTGTTTTTTTATCCAAACATATTTTAAATTTTAAAAAGCACTTATCCAAAAAAAAAAAAAAACCAACCACTTAACTTAAGGAAAAAAATACTTTTTTATAAGCTTATCCAAACGAGTCCAAAGAAGGATTAGAATAACCTGTGATGCTGATAGGGAACCAAAATTTGTCGTCAAAAAGTCGCATTTGTGTTCTTGTTTTTCTTTAGTGTGATTTGTTAGTAATGGGTTGAATCCTACTTTGAAAATTAAAAAATAAAAAATAAAAAAAGGATAATAATCCAAAGTCCAAAGGTTTTAGACTATAAACCACCCCTACAACCCTACATTGACAAAGAATAGAATTAAACTAAACAAATAGAATCCATATATACGATACGAGATTAGGTGGAAATCAAGCAAGAATATTTAAAAATAAAAATAGGATCAAGAAAATGCCTAACTCGATACGTCAATCACACTTCAACCTTCCACAGCGAGACATAATTTTGACTTGTACCGAAGCGTGCAAACTACTCTTTATAAAAGTGATCATTAATCTTTTAATTAAATTTTTAATTGAAATCTGATTACCATGTCTTAACCTTATGCTTTCTGAATTAATTAGTAGTTTATTAAAAAAATTAAATTCCTCTTCTTTTCCTTTATTACTTAATTGAGTCGCAATGGGAGACGGATGAAATTAAACTACAATAAAAAACAAAGCAGCTTTTTTTTCTTTTCTTTTTTTAATTTGTCAAAGGGGATTTGAAATTATATGCCTGTTGATTTATACTGTCCCCTTGGTTCATTTGTATTCGTATTCAGAATATTCTTTTCTTCTCATTATTAGGGTTGCATTTTGTACTTTCCCTTTTTCTCTTTTAATTATTTTAAAGAAAATTTAATTAAACATCATGTCATTTAGAATAAAATTTTCATAAAAAAGGAATCTAGTTATATAAAAATAAAAATAGTATAATCCATTTATTATTACTATTTTTTTTTTTAATCCCCCAGTCCCACAGCCTACCATCAAACTAACAAGATTTGTGCACCTAAGATGGTGGCTTAATGCTTGCAAAATGCAAGTCTTGATTTCGACCTCCCTCCTTAGCAACTAATAAATTTTTCTGCAGATTATCGTAGGTGCGTGTGTGCATAAAAGAAACTAACAAGATCTGTCACATATATTTAATTAGTTAGATTAATTTCTTCAAGAAAACAAACAAAAATAGGTGATGAAAATTTCAAAATTTTAAGTCATATATTCATGTAATTTCTCCCTCCTTGTTTATAAGTTATTTGAACTCACCTTTTTCTTATTCCTAATTATAAGTTCTTGTCGGTAATTTGATTAATATGCTACGCAAGTTTTCCAATATGACCTCTTCATCAAATATTTTTCTCTCTTTCTTTCTAAATATGATTCTCTAAATAGGAACATTTTGGAAGGAAAAAAAAAAAAAACCTTAATATTGACAGATTCACTACAAATGGGCTCCAAACTATTGCACTAATAAAAAAATTAATAAAAAATTTCTACATGACCTTTAATTATTATTTTTATATATTTTATATATTAAATCATAGAAAGATAAATTAAATGCTAAGAGGAATTGATCTTCGTAGGAATACATATTAATTTTTTTATTGATGTAATATATGTGTAATAGAAGATTCAGAGCCCTATGAATGATCAATTAAAGATAGGGAGAGATAGAGAGAGAGAGAGGGAGTATAAGATTATATAGATCAATAATACTTTTGCATAAATTGTCCTTGCTCCAAAATTTTCTTCAGGTCAGCAGTGGTGACATAATCTTTCGAACTTTATATTCTCCGTCTGATCACAAGTGTTTTCCTATGGTGTTTGAGAGCAGTTTAACCTTTCAAATCCTTTGTGAGTTTGGTATGTAGTTCTTGGCACTAAACAACGTTGACTCTTAAAATGGATTAGAATTAACAAACTTACTTTTGGACAATGTTTCCCTACAATTTAGTCAGATAGATGACACAAGATTATCCAAAATCATATATTGTTAATTTCTGAAGTTGATATTGTTCAGAACAAACAAGACAAATAATTGACTTGATACACTCAAGATCTCGTAGTTATATATTCTTTGTTCCAAATCTGATCTGTTTCTGTTTGTAATTGCATATGAGGCAAGTAACTTAATCATAGCAACTCACTTGTCTTCTTCTAACGTCCTCCTCGCCATCACCTCCTCTATTCTTTTTATGCTTCATTCACTCTTGATTATTATACGATTACCTGCATCTGAAAAAAAGAAAACATAAAGAAAAGAAAGATAAGGATTGATGATTGTAAAAGTTTAGTGATCTTTAACACTATTATTGGACCCCGATAGTTTGTAAGTGGTGTGTTTGGAGGGTATATAAGAACAATAAAGAAAATGAATGATGTATATATATTAGATAGGGAGGGTCCTATAACTTTAAGGATGATGAATATTCTTGCTAACCTTTATTAAAGCTAGCCATAAAGACAAAGCGATATATATAGAAATAATGAAAGAAAACATGTATGTATGTATATATGTCATGCGTGGAGATTGATTAGCCATAGCTAGAGAGGTATATATGAGAATGGGTGACTTAGCAATAATGACCAATGAAGAAAAGAAAGGGAAAGAAGAGTAGGTGTTGGTCCAACCCAACCCAATCCCTCTCAACTCCAATATCACAATGCCATTCACGCAACCTAATTAACTTTGCGGTCATCATGTAAACTCCTTCCCTCCTCACCTCGATCCAAAAACCTCAAGTCGTTTTCATTCCCACCCCCCCCAAAAAAAAAATGAAAATAAGAAAAAAAGAAAGATTTGTCAAGTCAATTTGTTATAGCATACTTCGAATATGCTCTATTACGTTATTGATTTCGTGAGGATCTTTTAATATTATCAAAATATGTAAATTGTTAATATGTATCATCTAATTGGTATCTAGAGAGAGATACTGATTTTACCTTAAACTTAATGGATATAAGTTTGCATTTAGAATGATTTGAGTTTATGTCAATAAAAAACGAATGCATTAACCTTCTTGAGGCATAATTACTTTGGAAAGTTGGAAACATGTGTAGTTTATTGTGAGGACGAGAATGAATCAAATGAGAATTTGAAACATGGAATGATACTATTGATATTTTATTTCTTTAATTTGTTGTTGGAAGAAAGAAGCCAAATTTGAATACACGGGCAGCCGAAGAAACGGAAGCAAACAAATTAAGTGGGTTTCCAAAGATAAGTCAACCGTCAGTGTCAACTCCATTTTGGGCAAGAATTTTTAAGGATCATTCCACAAGTCAAACAATGAATGGCTTATTCCCCAATCCCATTGTTGAGAAGAAAAATATCCTAAACATATATATATATATATACACATATATATATATATTTATATATATTTTAGGTGGAAAACCCTTTATCTACTCACCAAAGTCAATCCTAGAATTGAAGGAATGGCATAGCAAAACCCTAATTGTAATCATGATCGGAGAGTCCACGCGCACAGAGTAGGTGAGAATTTCAGGGATTTTAACAAGTTTCCACCTCAAAGATTAATTTGGGATTGGACGGCTGAGGAAGCTGGAAAAGTGGGAGTGTTTGGTTTTTGTTTTCTTTTTCCCTTTTTTTTTAAGAAAAATGGATCGAGCATGCTTTATCCACACGTCCAAGCATTTTATTTGTGGTATTTTGTTGACAAGAGCATTACGAGCTCAATTCTAGCATTCGAATACCAGGAAATTATTATTTGTAAGTTTAAAACTTTGACCCAGCACTATTATGTCATCTTCGGACACGTGAAAGAAGAAACTTCTCCTCTTGCAATAATTTGAAGGTTGAACCATAATCTTTCAGTTACAGGTCAGGTTACTTCATATCACCATGGGAGAAGAATAAGTCATTGTAAAACTAGGAGTTGAGAAAAATTAATGTAAGTTGGAATATAGGGTTGGAAAATTGAAAGGTTAATTAAGATGGGTGGGGCAAAAGAGAGTCTAATTCCCTGATTATATAATATATTATATTAATAATCAAAGTTTGGGAGAATGAGGCATTGACCATCCGTCTTAAGGAGAAGTCCAACTAAAATAGCCCTCAGGGGCATAGACGAGTTGGTAAGGCTGACGTGACGTTTAGTTAACTCCAGCGACAGGGGGGTTCGAAACCTATCGGGAGTAGAACGTAAGCTCTAAACGTTGGTTCTGCCAATGGCCATTGTCTCCCATTGCGTCCTCTCCGTCAGTTCTCTGCTCACTCGTGCATATCCCTCGATTTACCCCCACTGGCACAAGGGACCTCTGTGTCCGTGGGTGGGGTTTCGCCCGCAAGGGACTTACCCCGGAAACCAAAGTCCATCTAAAATAATTAAATATGTATATATAATTAATTGTCACTTTCAGGTGATGCGAAAGAGAATTAGGTCTCTCACTCACCCAGCCACTCTTTGGATTTTCTCTTTGTCCTTTTATGCGTTCACTGTGGATGCTCCTCTCCCTTTTCTCCTTAATTACTCACCTCAATAATTTCTAACCATATCTCTCTTGTGTCATCCCATCTGACCATCTAAATTTAAATTTTGTAATAATCAATGTTACCATGTCTACATAGAAAGTTTAAAATTAATTATTAGCAGAGGACCGGAGAGAGGTAAATGTGATGTCCCTTGGGTGGTGTAAATGAAAATGAACTTGTGCATTAAATCTAATTAAAATGAAATATTCAATTTTATAAGAAGAAAGGATTTAACTTTTTAAATAAATATAATTTGGTTCAAATTAAATTTTAAAATAATCTTGTTACTTTAAAAGTTCTTGCATTCTGCTAATTCTTTATTTAATAATTTCAACTTGTATACTTTTAAATTGAGGATGAAATTCTTGGCTATTCCAATATTACCCTGAAAAATAACTTGTTTCGAGAAGAAAATTACGGTTCAAAATAAAGATCTTGGGTTCAACACAAGGCAGGCAGAATAGATAGTTTATGTAATTTCCCTCCTCAAATATAAGATCTATTACCACAAATCATTGCTAATTACCGTTACCGATGTTGATGATTTCTACGTTTAATCAAATTATGAAGCAACAATATTATGATTATCGGCCTTCTAGCAATGACTTACACATTCACCCACGCTTGTCTCTGGGCATCGATCCCAATTTGCCGTTGTATTATGTTTCCTTTTATTACCCGAACATGATTTGATTTCAAAATCATAATAATTAACCGGGATTATTAAGGTTAATTACATGGTTTCATCAAAACCTTAGCTCCTGTCCACCTTGCACCTACAAAAGCGATCACGCTCATTCCATTAATTATAAAGTTAAAATTACCAATTTACAACTAAGCGCCAGGTAATTAGCGATCGAATAATTTTAAGGAGATATTTATATGACTTTATTACCATTTTATGATGTCAGCTCGATGTAATATTGAGGCGTATAAGAATAGAGGAGAGAGTGCGGGGAAGGGAAAGGAAAAGGAAAAAGAAAAAGAAAAAGAAAAAGAAAAAGAAAAATATGAGTGAATCCTCGTTTTAGTCTCCCTTCTTTTATACTTTCATTAGATAAGTTCTGTTTTTTTTTTTTTTTTGAATCTTTTTAAGTCCAATAGTTTTTTTATTTAAACCAACTAAATCTTTACACTTTTATTATATCATTTAAAATTTTTAATCATTTTTTGTCGGAAAGTTAGGTTACAGATCTTTTAAAGGATGACCAATAAAGTTCTTCTTGATTGAAAAATAAATTTTTAAGCTAGAAGGTACACCGGATATTCATTTTAATCAAATAAATTGAGAATAGGAAAGTCATTTAATCATTCCTTTACTTTCTTTGTGTCATTATCTTCTTTTTGAAGTGTCCATGGGCCTTGCATTCTTACTCTTCAATTGATTGCTCACCCTACAAATCGATTCCTATTGTGCGATGTAGGGATTTATGGGTTTTTAAAGATTTGAAACTTATTTCAACCTTATATTTATTTATTTATGTATTTTTGTTTTAAAAAATTAAAATTAACAATGAAATGACTTCTCTACCCTCAATTTATTTGATCAAAATAAATTACTTGTGTGTCATCTCTCTTGAAAGGACTTTGTTGACTATCCGTAAAATTATCAGAGACCTAATTTTCCAATGGAAAATGGTTAAAGATTTTAAATGACATAATTAAAGTTTAGAGATTTAGTTGAATTTAAATATAAAAAAAAATAAGGAACTTAAGAAGATAATATATATATATATATATATATATATATATATATATATGAAAATATAAAAGAATATGAGCTGAACCGGAGATTTACTTGAAAAATATTGGAAAGAAGAATAAAATTGTACAGAATTTGCAAAAGACAAAAGTTTGAATTGTGTACTCCACGTGTCAGAAGGACGTTGGGGGGGAAACACATCGGATGATAAGTGATAATTTTTTAGACAACACACATTTTTTTGGTATTTTATGTGAGTGAAAATTAAAGGGAAAGGAAAAACGGTATTTGAGTGGAAGTGGAGCTGACATATAAATATATTTATTGATATTATTTAGAGTTAGAAAAAGGTCGTTACGTTATTTTATTGTCGATATTTTTTTTATTTTTTTATTTTATCCATCACAAAATAATATTTTACTCTTTAAAAATATTAAGATTTGTTAACTTTTAGAGAGGGGGTAAAAAAACTTAGTAAAAAGGCATTAAGAACGAAAAAAAACAATGAAAAGTACGAGTGCAATAGATGAACGATTAGAGTATGAATTTGGTCACAATCAGCCCATTTGACTCAGCCCACGAAAAAGGCCCCACGTGTAGTGTCACGCGGGCTTGCCTTTTTGAGGCCCTACACTTTGATTTAATTTGACTCAAATGCCTCACGAGTCAATCCTATTCTCATTTTCAGCTGCAACTTGGCTTCGGCTGTCCCTCAGATAACACATTTGAAAAGAAAAGAAAAGAAAAGAAAACATCCCCAGTCAATTTCTTTCCCCCCACCCTTTTTTTTTTTGTTTATTTAAATTCCGAGTACTATTTTTCTTTTTTTCTTTTTTGTTTTTTGGAAATAAATATTTCATGAGAAGGTTTAAGGGATCGATTTTTTTTATAAGGACTCGTTGACTACCAAAACCGTTGAGTTTCTTTGTACTTATTACAACAACTTCTGTCTCCTTCCATAGACAGTACTTACTATCTTATTATATAGGCTAGGATAATTTCAACTTCACTTACGCCTTAATTAATTACTAGTATTGAATGGTTTCTAGAAACCTTTTATAAAAAATAATAAAAAAATTAAACAATAAACATGAGAGAACATAAAATATGATCATTAATTTGGTAATTTACACAAAATAATTTGTGTCAAAATATGTGAAACAAGATTTATCAAGTTAAAAAAAAAAAATGTAGTAATCAACTTCAAAACTCTAGACTGAAGGAAATAGAGGACCTTAGTGGAACCACGAATATTATCTTGGTTCACAAAGAGAAATATATTTTATGACTCTAGAAATGAGTGATAAATGACTTGTTAATATTTTAAAAAGGTCATGAGTTCAACTCTTACTTAATATGATAAAATAGTCGGTGGATGAGGCCTATGTTTTAGAGAATGTTAATTTTACAAAATAATGAATTGAGGAAATAGTAATATTAGCTTTAAGTCATTATATAAAAATAAAAAATAAAAAAAGAAAAAAAACCTTAAAAGACTTCCCAATACCCCTCAAATTTTGTTGACAAGAAACAATGGATACCATTGCTTGAATGGTGAAGATATGTGTATCTTTCTTTTGACAATCTCACCAGACTGAATTTTTTTTTTTTTTTTTTAAAAAAAAAGGGGAAATCAATTTGTCATTCGAATTTAATTTTTAATTCCATAAATTACTTATTTGCCCAAAATATACATTAGTAAAGGGTGTCAGTGTCATTGTCCTCTGCTTTTCGTTGTATGGAAATTAACGAAGACTCGAGATGAAACCGGCCTAACTTTGAAACACTCAATTACGTACGCAAGTCAACCAAAATGCATCTATTTCTACCAATTTACCAAATACATGTAAATAAAATTAAGACTTCAACATACATTGCGGATTGATTTGAGGAAATTAACAAATGATTGACTAATTAAATCAGTGTTTAAGTTTCATCGGTCTGAAGAATCCAAAAAAATAAAATCATATTATATAACTAATCAGTGAAATGCATCTGATGCCCTCACAAAAAAAATGTCTTGCTTTGCCCTAAAAAATTATAATTTATGGACAGTATATTCTTAATATGATTGACGCCATATTTTGCTCGAAAACATGGACGATGCCTTCTGCTGCCCCGTTTAGGCAGCTTTGATTGTTTTGTCAACTCAATTACTCAGAACAGAACAGAAAATAATTTCCTTCACATTTACAATTTTACTAAGTTATATATTGGAAAAGGAACCTTTTAAAAAAAAAAAAAAAAGGCATATGCCTGTTTTTTCTTTCTTTCTTTCTTTTCTTTTTTTATTAAAAAAAGATACTGATTTTTTTTTTCCATTATTAAATATTATTGAGATTATACTTCCCCTGTCAATATCACGGTAACATATACATATCTTATCCAAAGTTTAATGCTCGAATTCACATTCAACATAGTCCGTTCATCAAGCAAAAGTTAGCACATTTATCTCTTCATCTTTTGTCAATTGATTTACGTCCACGACTAAAATTATATATTCTTATTTTTATTAATAGCAGTCTCATTATTAACTACTTTAATAATAAAAACGATTTGTTATTTCTTTATAATTAAACACACTGATACATTTTTTTAGTATAAATTGATAATGAATAATTTAGTGCAAAAAAAGTTACTATAATTTTTATTTTATTCACACATGATGACCATAATAATAACGCATATTGGTCATAAATCCAGAGCCTTGCCGGTACATGTAATTAACATAAGTACTACTTATAATACCTCGTATCGAGGAAATGTTATCCTAATCATTCCAGCTGATCATATTATCCTCATTTTACTGAAAACACATTTAAAATAAATAAATGTGTGTTTTATGGGAGTAAAACAAACTCGTTTATGTCGACGAATATTAATTTTTTGAAAATCGACTGACTGATCCATCGGTATTCGTTGCCGGCGGCCGAACAAAGCTTTGATAACTGCAGTGTCTTCCCCCGTCACATAACCAGTTAATATTTGAACCTTGAGAGAGAAGTCTGCAATGGTCCTCAAATTCCGGTTCGGTGGTATAAAAAATTTGGGCCGTAGAATTTTATTTATTTAAAAAAAAGAAAAAGGAAGGAGAAAAAATATTCGTGATGTGGCAAATTGGGATCAAATTTCAACATCATAATACCTCCTTCCTTCCTTTCCCAAGAAGCAACAATATATATATATATATATTTATACGGTTTTGCTATGGTGTGCTCCGGAGCGCGCCTTAATGCGCGCTCCGGCCGTTACCGTAACGGCAAATTGTTACAGTGCACATGCAGCCAAGCAACACTGTAGCAATTTGCCGTTACGGTAACGGCCAAATCCGTATATATATATATATATATATATATTTATATTTATATATAAATTTTAACACTAGAAAAATGAAGAAAGAAATCCTTCAAAAAAAATATCAAAAACCTAACACATAAAATAAAATTATATATAAAAGTAGTAAAGAAGAATAAAATATTATAAGATAGAGTTATATCGAAATTCCTTTACTTCAAGACTCGGGTTTGCTTAACACTATCTTAATTAGACAAGTGCTTCGCAAACGCCACATTAGTTTTGTTGGAAATTCAATTAATTAATTTATTTAGAACTAGATAAAGACCCGTGTCATATGCGCTATATATATAATATTATTTAAATGTTAAAATTTATTATTTTTATAATTTTTTAATTTTTTTATTAACATGTATATTAATATTTTTCTTTTATATTTTTTAAATAAAAATTTTTGATAAGTTAAAATATATTTTTCTTACAAAAAGGATTAATAATAGATAATTCTTTCATTAAATAGTCTAAAGCAAAGCATTTAGTTTTTAAAATTTAAAAATAGTAACTATAAAAATTTAAATATTATCACTTAGATTCTGTTAATTAAATTACATTACAGTTTTTTATTGAAAACAATCTACGTGGAAGAGAATAAGAATATAATGATGTTCAATTTTTTAATCTTTTTCAACCATAACATATATGGTGAATAAATCATTATTTAGAGTTTTAAATTGCTGCAAGAAAAAAAGGGGCTATAACTAACATAAAAATAAATAAGATTTTAATTTTTTAAAATTAAATTATTGAGTGTTTTAATATATTACATATAATATATATATGTGTATATAAATAAATAAATAAATATATATATATATATATATATTTATATTGCCTTTTTAATAGATAACAAATAAAACTTGCGAAATTAAGAAAAAGTTTCCAACTATGGAAATAAACCTGGTTTTGAAACATTTTATTGATAAAAATGAAGACAAATGAAGAGGTATAGATGATGAGGATTTTTATAGAAAATTGAACCGTCATTTTCATTCAATAAAAAAAACAAAAGAGTAAGAGAAAGTGAAAAGTTTTTCAATAAATGTTATTTTTATTAGTTATAAATATTTCTTATTTTTATTATTATAATTTTATAGAAAAATGAAATAGTAAAACATAATAGATAAATAAGAAAATAAACAAAAAAAAAATTAAAAAATCCCAATGCCTCCAAATAAAAAAAACATTTGATTTGGAGCATCCTCATGAGCTAATTTGTTAGCATATAAGCAAATATTTCCACTCTTAAATATTATAATAGATTCTCCAAAAATTTCAAATATGCATAGAAAAATGTTATAGAGTACAAACTACATGTATTTAGAAATTCAACAAAAGTCGACTTTTATAAATACACTTAGACACATCTTGTAATGTTACCCTATAAGATTATGCTACAATACTAAAGTCATTATGGACCGATCAATTGTACCAGTTAAACGGTAAATTGTTCAAAAAAATTTTAAAATAAAAACATAAATTGAGATAAATTACTTTACATTTCAATAGAAATCTTTAAATAATTTCGAACCCAAGATTTTGTTTTACACAACAATTTCCCTTGAAATAAACAAGTTTCCAAACTTACCATATGATCCATTCTCAGAATGAACACAAATTTAAGAAGAAGTGGGAATAAACTTACTCTCTCCGTCACTTACAAACAATTATAAATCTTTTGTAGACATTTTATTAATATTAAGATAATTTTTTTATATATACTTTATTGGAAAAGAATATTAAGAACGAAAGAGAGAAGAAATCGTAGGAGAAATAGTGTAAAGAATGAGTAAAAATGGTGGAGAATGATCCATAATATAAAATATAAGAAAAAAGATGGTAAATAATGTAGATAAATATGGACATAGAGAGTATTTTACAATAATTACGTATACTTTAAGCTTAGGATTTCCTATTACATAATGATGTGTGGCATCGTGTTATATTATAAAATATTAATAAAAATTTTTTACGGAATTATTAATTATTATTTTTTAATATATTTTATATATTAAACCCTAACATTTGAACTAAATCTTAGAGGTACCTGATTTTTTTACAACAGCATTAATTTTTTTTTTATTAATGTAATAAGAAGTGTCATACAATTACATAATAGAAAATCCCATGGCTATACTTTATTTTATTTAGAATACGTTGAAGGGATTAAAGTGATAAGTTATTTTTTAGTTCTACTAAAATTAGAGGGGATGGTTAATTACTTTTACATCCATCATTGAATTTAAAATTAATGAGTGAATAAAATGAGAATAATCATATTAGTAAAATTATAGACAAAAGCATAATAAGACAATCAAGGGAATACTTATCTAGACAATCTAACTAAAAGAGGCACAATTAATAAAATACCATCTTAATCATTCGAATTTTTTCAAATAATCCTCGACCATATTGACCTGATTTTGACTCCGAATCTTTTTGTTCACTTTTTGTGTGATGCTTCTCTAGTATATTAATAAAATCAAACACGCGTCTTTTAATTATTTTGTAGATATATTTTATTAATTAAATTCTAAAAAGATAAATTAAACCTTAATTGTACTTGATTATTTAGAAAACATGTAAGTTTTCCAATGACCTATTAGAAAGCATCACACAAAAATGTATTAAAAGATTTGAAATCCCTGATTTCCTATGAAATGTACACCTTATCTAGGTTTTTGAATTTTTTATTACACTAATAAGAAAATTTACATGTATCTTTGAATTTTTTTATTTTTATAAATATATTTTTTAAGTTAAACTTTAAAAAGATAAACTAAGCTCCAAGAATGTTTAATCTTTTGACACATTTATATGTTTTCTATTAGTGTAATATAAAAATTGTTATGCAAAATTGTAGTAGAAGATTATAAAGTATAATGGTCACTCACAAGCCTAACAGAGTAAGTAGTAGTGATAATAGTTAAAATCAGATGTTCCCTCTGTCAAGAGATAAATATTTCATATTTCATTTTGTAATGCAATGCGATAATAAACTAAATCAAACATTTTTATTAAAATGTATTGCAAGTCAAATTAAAACATTCAATTCTGGAAGGAAGGTTTAGAATTTATAAGTAAATAGCCCTTTCATTAAAAGTTTAAACAATTAGGAGTAATATATGATTTCTTTTCTATATAGTTAGTCTAATCATCATCTGTTAAAAATGTCAACCTGCAGCAGATTCCGGTAGTTTCCCGTCCGTACCCCTCAAACCGTTTCACATGTTCGTATATATGTGTGTCAATTATATATATTCAGACACCACCAGGAACAACAATACTCGTTTTTCTTCCCCCACAAAGCCAAACTCGTGAGGAGGAACACGAACAGAAGAAGAAGAATCCTCAAATCAAACTCTCATAGCTTAGATTTAGGTATAATTACGGAACAGGAATCATATATGGGTGATGAATTTCAAGCTGAGCTGGTTTGTGGAGGCGGCAGCAGCTGGTGGAATCCATCCAGAAGTACCATGTTGCCTAATTGTGGCTCTGTGAATATTACTGAGTTGGGATCAGCTGCAGGCGGCGGCTATGGATTTTGGCCTATAAGCGACTTGCTAGACATGAAAGCGGCCAGGTGTAGTACTACTGATGAGTCTGCAGGTTCAGCTTCTGATGGTTCCATAGTTATTAATCAAGATATGCAGAAGCCTACTACTAATCATAACCAGCCCCAGCCCCTGCCCCCGGCCGCCGCCGATTCATCCCCTACCTGCAGCTTATCTATGGATTCAACCTTACAAATCTTTGGTAGCTTTTCATCTTCAACAACTTCTCATGACCACTGGAATCATCGACCTAATTTACAGTAAGTACTTTAAATTTCTTGACAATAATTAGTTAGTTTGTAAACTAATTAGTAATTTTGAATATTAATTATACTTATAAATTAATTGATCTGGCCACTAACTAGCTAGATAGAGCGCACCTCATGGTCCAAGCATTTGCTGCCAAAATAAAAAAAAGTTGCGTATATTTAAAGACTTATATGTTCTTTGTAATCATATGGTAAAAGGAAGTCCAAGTTGATGATCAATAAAGTTTATGTGGTTCTTTCTTCTTGTCATCTTATGACAGACATGGTGATAATGGAAGATCCGAAACTACAAATTATCCACCCATATTAATGCTGAGGCAGCAGCAACAAGAAGACCAGAATTCCAGCATGAATTATCGCCAATTAGAAACTACCGGAATAATAAAGGAAGCTCACTGCTGGCCGCCGATGACCACCTTCAATGAAGCCGGCCCTGCAGCTAGTAGCGGTCAATGCACGATCACTAGTCAAGGCTTTCCGATCAGCTCATCGGCATCCTACGGTAATTACTCATCAACGACGTCGTTGCTGCAGAGCCTTTTTGATGCAGATCCACAACAACAGTCTCCGTCGTCTTTATTGTTTGGGAACGTCGTCCGATCATCATCCGGCCTGAACTATCCAACCAATTATGATGATCAGACAAACTTGAACGAGTTTTTGCCTTGTAATCTGCAGCCTTCTAATAAGTTCTCGCACAGCAGCAGCAGCAGAAGCTTGACCGCCAACTCTTCACAGCATCATGAGCTTCCAAAGCAACAATTAACTACAAGTAGTAATTTGCAGTTTTTGAATAACACAAACGATTTTAGGCCCAATCCTTTTGCTTCTCAATCATCCCAGTTACTCTCTTCTACATTAATCAGTGACAAACATGGTCATCTCAGCCTAGCAGCAGCCAGGGTAATAAATTAAAATTAAAAAAATAGAACTTTTTTTAAATTTTTAATGGTATCAATTTCTTGATTCTAGGGTTTGTACGTGTTCATCCTTAAATTTTTTTAATTTTGAATTATTATTTCAGGAAAGAACGGGCAATGAAGAGAGGGCGGGAGGCTCAGTGGCCAAGAAAGGCAATAGCAACGACTTGCCAGCATTCAAGCGACCTAGAATTGAAACACCTTCACCATTACCAACTTTTAAGGTACGAAATAAGAGACAATATTCATTGAGTTCGCTTTTGACTAAAGTTGAGATTTTTCTTTTTTTTTTGAGAGGAGCGAGAAGAAATGATCATTAAAAGAAATGGATGAGAATTCCAACTTTAATTCAATCTGTCATCTGATCAGGTCCGCAAAGAGAAGTTGGGGGACCGAATAACTGCCCTCCAGCAATTGGTTGCGCCTTTCGGAAAGGTAAATCTTTGGACTTTTTCACCCTTCCCATGCCATGCCATACCCCTCAACTTTTTCTTCCTGTTGCCCATATTAATTAATTTCCTCCTCTGTTACTTTCATCAGACTGATACTGCTTCAGTTCTTCACGAAGCTATTGAGTACATCAAGTTTCTCCACGATCAAGTCGGTGTATGTTCTAAGATCCTATATATCTCCCAATTATTTAATTTTGAAGTATCATAATATTGTTTTATTAATTAATTATGATGATTTCAGGTTCTGGGTACTCCCTATCTGAGAAATGGATCTCCAGCTCAACGTCAACAGGTAATTATATATTAGGATATTAATTCTTGCAAGGTTAATTATACATAAAGAATAATTTACAAGGTCTCATGTTTTCTATATATGTGCTTTGCAGACTTGTGATATGAAGACAGGACGGGACCAATTAGAAGGCCCAAAACAAGATTTGAAAAGTAGAGGGCTGTGTCTGGTGCCAATATCAAGCACATTCCCTGTTGAAGCTGAGAGTACAACTGATTTCTGGACTCCCACATTCGGGGGAACGTTTAGATAGAAGAAGAAGAAGCTGGGATTTATTATAATTTCAAAAAAGAAAAAAAAAACTCGTATATTGTATTAATAATGATGAACTGAGACATGCTGCACTAAGCTGGAAAAGTTGAGGTATGGACTGAAAGTTTTGGAAGCATGGATGAGAAACCACTATACAGTAGTCGACATTGGCATGTTATGGCAAGAAAATTGAAATATTGAAGAAAAGAAAAGACAGAAGAAGAAAAGAGAAGTGGCCCTCAGGTCTGGAAGGGAAGACAGCAAATGCTGGGCCATCGACAGGCAGAATGATGTAGCAAGGCGAATGATTAGGTACCTGCTGCTGCAACGTTAATTAATATTTATAGATCACTTCACTTGTACTAATAATCGACTGTTTCATATATATATATATATATATACTTAATTAATTTCTCAGGATTAAAAAAAAAAAAGAGAGAAAAATTACATAGGTGGTTTAGGAACAGGAACAGGTGCTAAATTTGGCTAAAAACTTAATTATAGTTGGATTTTTATAGGATTATTCTGTATTTGTTCTTTTGAGCTGAATTTAGCAGAATTATCAGGGTGATTTTGTTCCTGTTTCTTATAAATTTATCTCTTGTATATGGGCTGCAGCTTTTATAATTTATTGGTTGAGAAATAATGGTGAAATATTTCCGAGCATATATATAAATATTAAAATGTATGTGTGTGTTCCAGATTTCATTTGTTTATACATTTACCGTACTTTAGAATGTGAGTGGAAGTCAGAGGGCTGAGTCTCCTGACTCTTTATACAGAAGTGGAGTATATTTATTCCTTCAAGCCATCTAGGGTTTCTTATTATTATACTGAAAAGGAGGGTTCAGGTTCGTCAGTGGAATTTGGAAACACTGTGATCTGTTTTTTTTTAAAATCTATTTCCAAGTAGCCAGGATATCATTTTGCAATATTATACTTACTTGAGAGGAGATGTGGATTAATTCGTTCATGTTATTTAATGAGTTATATTGGGTGATGGCCTTTGACATGCAACTTAATTTCCTTAGGTGCTCTACATTTTGTTTTGTATATATGGCTGCAACCACTACTTAGTTTTCAAAAGATAAATATTAAAATCTTTCTTCTGAAATTGAATATCTTAACTTGATTTACAAGAAATTTAAAAAAAGTGATTAAATTAATTCAACAAATGAAATATTCATTCCCGAACTATTCAAAATAGAAATAGACATATACATATCCAAATAGAGGGAGTATTTAACTTTATGGAATAAGATATTGATTGTTTTAGTATTAAATATTTCTTTTAGATTAACGTACCCTTTACATTAAATGAAATCCATGTGGACATTTGAAACCCCTTTTTTTTTATGTGTTTTGCTTGCTAGAATGATACTTTTCTATTTTGAAACCAAGGATGTAATAATTATATTTGCTACATGTTTACATTTTATCTTGCGTTACCATTCTACAAAATGAAAAGCTAATTTTAGAGTAGGTTAAACATTGCAACATTTAGCTTTAAAAAAGTTAATTTCTTAAGATAAAAATAGAATCGTCATGACGATCTAATTCTGAATAGAAAAAGTATTTAATTTACTGTGATGAAATGTAAGTGTGTGTATATATATATATATATACGATTTTGTTAAATACGATTTTGCTCTGCTTGATTGGCTGCATGAGCACTGTAGTAAGAATTCCGTTATGGTAACGGTTAGAGCGCGCATTAAGGCCCGCTCCAGAGCGCGCCTTAGCAAATCCGTATATATATATATATTATGAAGGGATGAAAGGCCTCATAATCTGAGAATAAAATTAAGTAGCCAAACCTAAGGTAGAGTAGGTATAAGAGCGGCTAGCTGGTGCGATGGGATGAGCTTCACTCGGTGCAAACCCTACCAGTAGTTTCTATGGACTTATTCGTCAATCCAAATAAGGAAAGAGCAAAGCATGCATACTTTAATATATATATATATATATATATATATATAGGTCTTCATTAAGAAGATTTTGTTATGTACACTACTAGAACTCAGTGTGGGAATCAGTCACAACATATAATAAAAATTGTGGTAAATAAAGTTTTTTTTTTTTTGTTTTTACTACAGATTGTTTCTTCCCCATTTCATATACATGAAAGAAAAGGGGAAAGGGGGGCTACCCCTCAGTTCAATCGAACAACTTTGTTGTCAAATAGAGATACGAAGAAGCATGCAAACCATTATGGCGATGAAGAAATTTGTCTAAAGAGATTCAATAATAGTATCCGGGAAGCTTAACTCTGAAGCTAGATTCAAAATTACAAGCCTTGACTATAATCATTCATACAAAAAACAACTTTAATTTGAGAAAGAAGTAACGTTGATTAATATTACCTCTAGTTTGTCCTAACTTCCCGGCTAGCTAGCGAGTTCTTTAATTTTAATATATTGTTTTTTAAATGGTGTCTGAATTGAATCTCGATCAATAATCACAACTCACACCAAGACTAGAATATGCATAAAGATCAAATCAAATTCACAACATCTATTATGCAGACTTTACCTTTCTTTTGAACAAAAAATTCTAATGTTTGTTATATATAAAACATTTAATTTTTTTGGAGGAAAACTAATTTGGAGCATGATGAGTATTGATTTTAATTTTGAAAAGTCATGATAATTAAACACCCAATCGAAACACTATTAAGGAAAGAAACAATATGGGAAGGAATACAATAAAGGAAAGGGCATATTGGCATCATTGTGATGGTAAAAAAGTAGTACGCACGAGTCGAGAGTCCCAGAAGTAACGATATATATATTTATATATATATATATATCCTTCCTCTGCTTTAGTATGGACAAAGCTGCTTTCTTGTTTTGGCCAATCAGGGCAAACTTCGATGCTTTGTCTTCTCTTTCAAGCTTACCTATTAAAGGTCTTTTGCTTTAAAACAAAAACAATTTTCTTTTCTTTTGTTTTTTTTTTTAGGCACCTCAAAATATCTCCTTCCATTCCTTTACCTTTTTCATTCCCGATCAGTGATCCCTCTACGAATACAACAATTGCATAATATATAAATTACGGAGGAGATTTTAGTTTCTTTTTAGTTTTATTTGTTTGGGGCATTCTGGAGAATCCGACGGGCATAATATATGTATGAAGTGATGAAAGAAAGGAATAGAAGAAAGATAAGGAAGTGCTGCCTGCAGGTATCTGAATGGACTGCTTACTTTTGGAAATGTCAGGGTCTAGCTAGCGATAGCTCACCCTGGGAAATGAAAAATAAATCTCTCAAATTTCAACCCTTGGTTGCTCTGCATGTGCCTATGTCTATTCTCAGTGATGGCATCTCGAAATCAACATTTGATCAGTCGCTGCATCTCAGTTTTTGGGCATCTTTCATGATTGACTCTGTTTCCGATTGTCTAATCTTAGCACTAGCTTAACATTAAGTAATAACCTTTGAGATCAAAAAGTTTCTGACTCAAGAAACGAAAGATGAAGATGGATAAATGACACAGGGTTGGTAGACAAGTCAGAACTGCTCCCAACAACCATTTTACGTCGGTCAGAACAATTGAAACGTCTTCCCCCAAAAGAATTAAGATAGGTTGTTCAAGGAAGGTTTAAGAGGCAGAGAATAAGATCAAGATTGTTTAATAATTTTATTTTCTTAATTAGATAGAATTTTATTTAAAAACTTATTTTATTTTTTTATTTTCTTCCTAATTTTTATTTCCTAATATGATTAGGAATACATAACTTAGCTATTAGTAGTTTACTTGGTTTCTATTTCCTAGTCTGATTAGGAACATAGAATTTCTAACATTATAAATAAGGATGAATGCCTAAGAGCTAATCAGTTGAATCTATTATCAATAATATTTTTAGAGTTTTATCTCTTTCCTTATGAACTCAAGGTGTTGTTCTTTCTTTCTTCGTCTTTTAACTACTTCAGATTGAAGTTTGTTTAGAGGAGAAGAACCCAATTTTCGTTGTCTAGACCTCTGGCAAGTTCAGAAGTTAGATTATCGAAAAGCCTCAAATTTTGACAGATAATCCAAAGTTTGAGTTACTGTTCATCGGGACTGTTCACCAATTACTGTTCAGATTTCTTCCTGAATTTCTTATTCCTCAACCCACCACATCCACCTACGTCAGTTGGTATCAGAACAAAGATCTGAGATGTCAGGCGGAAACATAGATACGACTGTGGTTGCAATTTTGGATGAATTGCGCAGAAGCAGAGAATCGCAAGAAAGGGACAGGGAAGAGCTAAGATAGATGCAAATCCTATCAGCAATGGTGCAATGATTGGTTGTCCGATAACCAGCTGTTCAACCTGAACCAACCATTCAACCTGAGCTAGCCGGCCGACAGGAAGGAGAATCCGGCAACAGTGAAGAGGAGCTTGAGCCGCCACCCAGAGAATTGGTTCCAAGAGGACTACCAAGGGTTGCGAAACGAAGAAATTACCACCCAAATCATGAGCCAATAGCTCCGCGTTGGGATATGGGGTTCAAATTGGAGATTCCCGTATTTTCCGGCAGTTTGTCGCCCGAAGAGTTTTTGGATTGGATGAGTTCGGTGGATGAGATGTTTTTGCTAAAGGAAGAAGGTTTCGCTGGTTGCTATTCAATTCAAGGATAAGGCAGCGGCATGGTGGCAATCTTTCCGTTACCAACAATACTTGGAAGGACTTCCTGTTTTGGATGATTGGGATGAACTGAAAGGGAGATGCGGAAGGAATTCCTGCCCTACAACTACCGGCAGACTTTGTTTCAAAACTTGCAAAGTTTGGCGCAGGGATCTCAGAGAGTGGATGAATATACTTTGGAATTTTATCGCATGGTGGCATGAAATCAATTACGAGAGACTCCAGAAAAATTGGTGGCCAGATATTTGCAAGGCCTCAAATCGACAATTCAGGACGCTTTGCAAGTGCATACATTTAACACGGTGACAGACGTTTAGACGAAGACGAAAGTTGTAGAAAGGAGTTTGGCCCGAAATAGTACTAAAAGTGCAGCATTCGGAAAGGGACCTATTCCTTTCTCTCAATCACGAATTACGTCAACCAGCAGCACGAACAGGAGGTCCATATGTGCAGTCATCACCGAATCGAAGTGTTGGTCAGCTGAGTCAAGGAACAGGTAATATTCCGAATAGACCTACTTCGAGTAAAGCAAATATTATTTGTCATAGATGTCAGCAAAAGGGTCATTATGCGAATGAGTGTCCAAGGGTCAGGTCTCAGCTATTGATACAAGACGGTGTAGATTGTGAAAATAATTGTGAACTTGAATTTGAGCCAAATGATGTCAATGATGGTTGTGTATTTTCCCCAGAAGATGTGGAAAGTTTGGTGCTTAGGAGGGTCTGCCTTGCTCCTAAGACAAATAAGGATTCGAAGCGGAGGAATATATTCATCACCCAATGCACCATAGGAAACAAGGCCTGCAAGGTGATTATCGACACGAGCAGATGTGAGAACGTGATTCATAAGAGGCAGTTCAAAAGTTGAAACTCAAAACCGAACCACATCCTGAACCGTACAAGTTGGGATGGTTAAACCAGGAGACGGATGTTAGTATCGGGAAGAGGTGTCAGGTTGAATTCTCTTTCGGACCCCAATATTCGACTGTAATCTATTATGACATAGTTCCCATGGACACTATGCATTTGTTGCTAGGTAGTCCTTCGCAGTATGATAACCATGTGACGTATGATGGTTATACGCACTGCTACACTATCAATAAGGGGCCAAAGAAAGTGGTATTGCAGCCCATGAGGGAAAGTCTGGCAGAAGGGAGGAAGACACTTATTTGTGTTCCAAGGAAGGAGTTTGAAGAAGAGGTGAATGAGGCTGAGGTATGCTTTGCACTACTGTCCACAACACTGGAGGTTGCAAATGGAGTTGCGAATAATTCGGAAATGCCAGAAAAGGTGAGGGAAGTTCTTCAAGAGTTTAGCGATTTGCTTCCAGATGACTTACCACTTGGGTTGCCTCCAATACGTGATATTCAATACCAAATTGACTTGATTCCAAGATCGGTTCTTCCGAACAAACCTCATTATAGATTATTTTCACAACAACATGAAGAGTTGAAGCGCCAAGTAACTGAGCTGCTGAAAAAAGGATACATCCGTGAAAGTATCAGCCCATGTGCAATGCCGGTCTTGTTAGTGTCGAAAAAGCATGGTAGCTGGTGAATGTGTGTGGATAGTAGAGCTATCAACCGAATCACAGTAAAATATAGGTTTCTGATTCCCCGATTGGATGACATGCTGGACCAATTGAGTAGAGATGTACTCTTTTCGAAAATTGATCTAAAAAGTGGTTATCATCAGCTTCGAATCAAACCCGGAGACGAGTGGAAGACTGCGTTTAAAACAAAGGAGGAACTGTTTGAATGGGTAGTCATGTCATTTGGCCTATCCAATGCATCGAGCACGTTCATGAGGGTGATGAACCAGGTACTCAGGCCTTATTTGAATAAGTTTGTTGTGGTTTATTTTGATGATATTCTAGTATATAGCTGAACAGAGGAAGAACATCTACAGCATCTTCGGCTGGTTTTGACCACATTACGCGAACACAACCTGTTTGCTAATCAGAAGAAATGCAACTGGATGACAGACAAGCTGGTTTTTCTAGGGTATGTTGTCTCAGCGGAAGGAATTCTACCTGACGAAGCTAAGGTTAAGGCTTTCCAAGAATGGCCCGTCCCGAGGAGTGTCACAGAAGTTCAATCTTTCCATGGATTGGCGAGCTTTTACCTTCATTTTGTCAAAGGGTTCAGTGAGATTATGGCTCCATTAACTGATCTTTACAATGCTAAGGAGTTCAAATGGATTGAAGCAGCAGAGATTGCATTCGACACTATCAAGGAGCTTTTGACGAGTGCCCCGATTTTAGCATTACCTGACTTTGAGAAGGTTTTTGAGGTAGATTGTGATGCATCAAGGGTAGGAATTTTGGGGAGACCAGTGGCGTATTTTGGGGAAAAGTTGGGAGGTGCGAAACTCAACTACTCAATTTATGACATAGAATTGTACGCCATGGTAAGAGCACTATAATATTGGAGACACTACCTTATTCAGAGGGAGTTTGTGTTGTACTCAGACCACCAAGCTTTGAAGTTCATTCAAGGCCAGCACAAACTTAATGCTAG
>JAOXNR010000030.1:5714640-5731009 GCA_028571225.1 Parsonsia alboflavescens
GGGCTTACTTGGGGGTGGGAGAGGGTTAATGAATGAAAATATAAAAAATAAAAATGGAAAAAAAGAAAAAGAACTCCCAAAAGGAAGAAATGGGAAAAAAGAAATAGACAAGATTGCGGGAGGATGGATAAAAAAAAAAAAACACAAGTAGAAGAAAAAAAACCCCCCAAAAATGCTTATATTTTAAACTAATAAAAGTAGTTTATTTTTTAGGCACATTTGTGTCTCTCGTCTTTTTGTTACTTTTTCTTCACTCCTTTTTTTTCCCCTTCTTTTTCCTTTCTACCGTTTTTATTATTTACTTTTTTCTTTTTCCTTCATTCTTTTTTTTGGTCTACCCTTTTGCTTTCGTTTTATCACTTCTTTCTTTTTTTTCCACCATGCCATACCCACCCTTTACCCTCTAATAACGTCCCCCGCGTCACTCTAGAGTTTCTTTCTTACCTTTTTTTTTGAATTTTTTTTTTTTAAACTTGTATATAGGAGAATAAAATTTATTTCTTTTTTGTTATTTTTAAAATTCTTTTTTTTTTTATCTTTATAACTTATAGCTAATAAAAATATGTCAAAAATATAATAATTTTTTTTAGATCTTTGAGATTAAATTGAACATAATTTATTTATTATTATTTTTTAACTTTATTTATTTTAAATAGATTATAGGTTTTATATCATAAAAATTATTATAAAGCTGTAAAAAAATCATATAAAGAAAATATTTTATAAAAAATTTTCATAAGTGCATTTTTATCCAAACAATTTTTTTTTTTAAAAAAAGTACTTTTATAAAAAAAATATCCAAACACAGAACTAATTAATTTTTTTTAGAAAAAAAATTTCTAAAAAAATACTTTTTTTAAAACTTATCCAAACGGGTCCGTAATAAGAATGTGTCTAAATACTTATTGTTAATTTAGAATATCTATTTTCCAGTAGCAATGACAATTGTAAAGTAATGAAGCATGGGTGCTGTGAAATCTATAATCATGTTTTGGATCTGAGGATCTTCGTTGCGATAGAAATTCATTTACTATTTTTCCTTTTCTTTTTCTTTTTTCTATTGAAGTGAGTAAATCAGAATTCAAAGAGAACAGAGGAAGCTTGTTAATTGCTCTTAAGTATATTGGAAGGAAGAAAGAGGTGTCCGGGAACCTTAAGCCATGGAACATGTATATGTATAACCTGGGATGGTAGAAATGATAAATTTCAAGAGCTAGAAGGAGGTAAAAAAATGGCTTTTGCTTCAAGAATGCCCCTCAAACGTGGCCTTCCTGCAATAATGTTGTTGAAAATATTGTGATGAGAGAGAGAGAGAGAGGAGCTAATCAGGAAGGGTGTTTGTACATAGAAGAAGATGTTTCTCCTTTTATTCATAAATTATAATGATTGGCCATCATTGATGTTGTTGCTTGGTGTTTGCTTTGTCGGGTCACCACTAAACCTTTGCCTCTGCATTTCCAGACATTACCCACCACCACCACCACCCCCTTACGTTGTAGTATTGTGCTTTCAAAAGGTCAAGTCCCCCCAAAACCCATGGCAAGGTATTCTTTCCTTTTTATTTTTTTCTTTAAGATTAATTTCTTTGTCCCCTCAAAATTGAATCTTGTAATAAATGTATTTTAAATTTTACTAACAATTTCTGAAATTACCAATTTTTTTTTTCCAGTTGCTGAATTAGTTTTGTCACTCTTTAATTATTATCTGATAATAATTAGGAACGGTTTTGCTAAGACGCGTAACGGAATTGTTGCTACAGCGCTCATGCAGCCAACCAAGCGAAGCAAAAATTCCGTTACGATAACAGTTGGAATGCGCCTTAGCAAATCCGTAATTAGGAATATCACGTCGTTTTATTTTTACCCCCTAATCCTATTTATTTACATTAATATTAAGTAGTTAGTTATCAAAACATCAAATGATAATTGATATCACATCAGGTGAGAGAGCTTTGCAAGCAAATCGAGCTGAAATGGACCTACAGTTTCTTACGTGTTGTTGGACCTTTGAAATTAGTGTCAAAGGTGACGTTGGTTGGGCCCAGAGGAGCATAAGGAGTTCGTGGTCCAGAGAATCTGTATGCTTTTCATTTTTCTTTTCATCTTATATAAGAACAACACAACAGTAATGGTTAGTGGAAATCGATCTATTAGAATGAATCGAATCAAATCAAATAGCAACAGTAGTAGTAGATTAAGACACTTTGTCGGTAAACTTATATTAATATTTTTAAATGAAAGTTTGTGCTTATTTGTTTAAATATTTTATTTTCAAAATTATAATGAGCCCTTCAGAATTAAATATTTTATTTTTAAAAAAATTAATTATAATTTTATAAAGAAATTAATATTATTATATTTAAAATAACTTAAATCAAACTATTTCCCAAGTCAATTTTATTTCGAACAGTAAAAAGTAAATAAATACTCCTTTCAATATCCATTTTTCATCTTGAATGATTGTTAAAATTTTATATTCAAAATTTCAGTTGAACAACAGTACTGTAATGGAAAATTCTTAGCTACAATTGTGTTCTTGGGGCAACTACTGCTATCAGAATTACAACCACTCCACTGCTCTCCGAATAAAGAAATAATTGCAGACTCAAACTTCCTAAGGCCGAGGCCGAGGCCAGGACAGGAGAAGCTTCAGTCCAAGAACCTTCCCAGTAATACGAGCACACCAAGGGAAGGGATGAGCAAAGGAAGCTATCCTAGGACTCATTCACTCTGAAGATAGGGAAATAAATACAAACAAGTAAAGCAAGATGCACTTATCGCTTCTCCTCCCAAGAGTAGTTCCCAGAGTGTCCTGATTATCCAAAATCATCAAATTCCTAATATTAATTGCTAAGTAGATCCAAGCCAGTACTAGTTTATCCGTATACAATACAGGTATGTACATATCCATAGTAGAGATGTGACAAAAGACACGAAGACTTTTACAACTTGAAATCGAATAGATGTAAAAGAACATCACGAGTCATTATTTAATTACATAATATATAGTATTATCATGATCAAAAGATCCGTGAACCAACAACCTTCTACCAATTAGATTGTTTCCCAATCCATCAGATACCCAATAAAGATTACAAAAATCAAGATCCAGAATAACAAAAGATCACAGAGCTCACATTAGCTACCATATATGTCTTGACTTCGAATGATTATTACTTTCATTTCAAGAGAAACAAAAAACTGCCTAAATTAGGAAAGTGATGAGAAACTTCCCGTGAACAAATGAATGATTAATTTATTTATTTAGTTCTGCAATCACCATAGATTATTAATAGATGCTAATTGGTATCGTACAACCCCTCAATCCCATATCCCACCCTCCTCTTCTGATTCTTAGCATTTCAATGGACATTGATCCAAGTGATAGTTGCCTTGGTGCATGTTTCTGTAGTTCTGCTACTATCTCCATCATATTTGAAACTTGTTGGTCTCCACAAGGGAAGTTTAACCATCGGCAGAGAAAAACAGGGACCTCAATCTTAAGGATGAAAACAAAATAAAATAATTTACCCGAATAAGAGAAAACAAAATAGAATACCTAAGCAATTTATTGAAAGCAGAGTATCAAATTCTTGAAATCAGACCCTAGAAGACAGTGACATTCAAAGTTTAGTGTCAGTGAAACCAGATGAAACACAAGAATAACATAAGGTACTTCGGGGTAACTTCAATGTGCAGACAGAGAGTCAAGAAATTAAAAAAAAAAACCAGAAATTTGTTTTAACAATTTCCAAATACAGCTTAGACAATTCCTACCACACATATTTCAGAAAAGCAAAACATTCAATAACAAAATCTGAAAGCATTTCTTTTAGACATGTTCATAGTTCAGATATGGTAACACAACCAGGTTGAAGTCATCTAAAACTACTCATTCTCCTTGTAAAAAAGAAAAGAAAAGAGAAGGCCAATCATGAAGAATATCAACTGATAACATGGGAAGAAAGAATCCATTCTAAATTCCCATTGATACAACTTGAGAGAAAGGTACTGGGATATACTATTCATTTCACCTTTATTAGAAAATATACAACTAAGAACAACATTTTACTAAAGTTTTCTCAGTAAGAACCTAATCCTTTTGTACAAAAAGAACAGTGTCGAACAAAAGAACTGAAGAGGGGGAAACAAAAAGATAAAAAAACAACTCACCTCTCCTCCAAAGTTCTAAATCCAACTTTGACATTGAATATCAACAAAACTCCTTGCAGTTTCATCTAAAGCAACCAAAAAATCCAATTTCAAACAACATTTCTTCTAGTCTGCTCTTGCAAAACCTGAATTAAACTTTTAGCATTTCGCCTCACCTTTTCGTTATCATCATCTAACAGACCTACACATATCTCAAGAACTCCTCCTTTTAACACCTCCAGGGACATCCATTCACTATAATTGCATAACAAATTTATAGTCAGAAGCCCATACTGAACCCCTCGTGAACTCCCGTTTCTCAAAATATATATCAAAATTTCCAGAAACCCATCATATGTTAACATTTGCTCTCTGCCCTGTTTACTCTTGGCCAGCAATCCCAAAACCTCGACAGCCCGTTCCAGTCCCGAACTCAGATTTTGAATTAATATCGGCACGGCCCCATTCTCTACAGCTCGTGCTCTATTATCTGCAAATGAACAAAGAGTAAACAGGGCGGTGGCAGCTTCTTTCCTCTCTCTTGCAATTCCTCCCCAAAGAAGCCCGATTAGGCCTGGAATAGCATCTGGATATGCACCAATTGTGGCTTTGTTGACTTCAACCACTGCGAGGCTGGTGAGCACAGTGGCCGCAACCGCGCGAGAGTCACCCGAGCCGCAGCGAACCGTGGAGACAACTTTTCCGAGGACCCCCTCAACCACCAAGCCTACTTTGTTATCGTCGTCCAAGCTCAAGTTAAGCAACAAATGAAGCGCCTTCTCCTGTAGGGTCGAGTCATCTGAGTTGATGCATTCCAGCACGGCAGAAACAGCTCCGGACTCGGTGAGGCGACGGCGGACGGAGGAGTCACGCTTGCAGAGCTTAACCAGTTGATCGAGAGAGCTAAGTTTGGACGGCGGAGAAGAGGAAGGAGAGACGAGGGTTTGGATAAAGAACTGAGAGTTGGGGAAAGACCGTGGCATTGGGAGAGAAACGAGGGTATAATTGGAAATCAAGCTGCGGAGGGCATGGTTGGGGATGAGGGAAGGTGGTTCGGAGAGGGGTAGCTTGGTAATTGGACAGGTACGGTGGCCGGCGTCGAGCCAGCGTTGGATGGAGGAACGATCAAAGGTGTGGCCTGAGGAGAGAATAACCGGGTCGGACATTATTTCCAGTGAGATCGGACATTTGAAGTCGTCCGGGAACTGCACCGACTGGGTAGCCATCGTATTCGAATATTTTCTCTCTCTCTCACTGGCTAGAGACAGCTCTAGCGGTTTTTTTGATGGTTTTTTTTATAAAAAAATTTCCTTTCCTCTCCTTGTTTTGCTTATGTACTGTAACTCTCTCTCCAGAAAGGGTGTATGTGACTCTGTGTATGGAGCAAAGAGAGGGTTTATGAGGTTTAGGTCTAAGCTGGGGACATGAGGTCACATGCCAAACTCAAAGAGGCCATTAATGTGAGGTGGAGGACCTTTTCTCAGGCTCTGGCACTCATTAAGTCCTGTGTGCAATTCTTTAAAATGCCTATATTACCCCTGTGTAAATTCTCGTCCTTATATTTTTTAGATTAAATGTGACAACATTCATAAACTATTTTTATTTTTTAAATTTGATCCATCAAGTTTTTTTTTTAGGTCACTTTTCTTTTTTTGCAAGTTTGATTTTTTTCATGAAAAGCATGTTTTAACGAGAATGACAAAGATATTTTTAACACATCAAGTTTTTTTTTCCTACACAGGGTTTGGATATGATCCGTTAATGGTTAACTTTTTTTTTAATTTAAAAAAATAATAAATTTGATCCAATATCTCTAAGGTTATAAGCTATAATATATAAAATATATTTTTTTAAAAACTTTTATTAAATATTTTATTTTTTAAAAATAAAATTAGATATTGACTGTGCATCCTATATCATTTTCCTATATATATATATATATATATATATATATATATTTATATTTATATCAATTAATCATTCTCGTCTTTTACAAAATAAATAAAAAATGAACTCTTTTGGTTTCTATTATCAATAACACTTTTTATAAAAAAAAAAAGAGAGAATTTTTTTTTTGATAATTGGTACACATTATTTTTAAGAATAATTTTAGTAATAATTCTCTAAAGTCTCGTTTTAGAAGTAATTTTCTTGAAATTAACCCTAAAGTTCTTTTTCTTCTTAGAAAACTTCAAAGATTTTTAGTACATGTCCTAATTGTATATGCATAAACCATAAATTCCACCCTAACCTAAAAAACAGCAAAATCCAACTCAAAATGTACATTTAGAAAGAATTGCTCCCTCAATCCTCTGTATAAAGGATAAAAGTTTCAATTCCAAAGTAAATCTCTCCCTCAAGTCTTTTTAAACAATATATTTAATTAATTAACTAAATATTTTTAAAATATGAAAAATATTAACTTAAGTATGAAGGGCCAACAAATAATTCAGTTAATACCTAACTCAAAAATTTTACTATATAAATTTTAAAAAGTAATAAAATAAATTTTTTTTAAATCTAATTACCTATACAAAGACATCAATATAGTTGCAAATTGACTCGGGAAGAAAACTTCTATTACGCGTGACAAAAATATGATTATGCAAAAACATTAAACATTCAATTTTTAGATATTTAAAAAATAAAAATGAAAATTTTTAATGGCTACATCTTCAAAAAAAGAACGAAAGAAAAGCAACCTTACCGCACACCACAGGGACTTAATTGGGAAGGGTCAATTTAGGAAATGAACAACTTTGGAGTAGTCACATTTTTGTCAAAAAAGTCAAACTTTCTTCCGTTCCTATCCAACTGTTTGTGAATAGCTTTTCTAGTCAACTCAAGCGTTACAGTTTTTGATAAAATGGTTAGATAATGACCTTAGGAATTTCTACTGCTTCTAATTATGTCCTGATTTTTGTTAAGATGAATGGTCTGATAAAAAGGAAAAATGAAGGCCATTTATTAAATAAATAAAAGAGAAAATGAATGGAGCAAAATGAATGAGAAGAAAAAATGGGCTCCCATGCGTGGACAACTGTTGTAAAAGTAACACGTGTTTTGATTGAATTTACTTTAGAATGGAGAAAAAAAGTGGTGACGTATTGATTGAGTAATACTCCCTCCAATTCTTTTTAAATTATCGTTTTAGCTAAATAATTTTATCTTAAAATAAAAGTCATTTTTTATTTCTCAATAAGCATTTAATGAAAATTTTCTAATCATATTACATATTAAGATTAAATTCATAAAAATATTATTTATTTTAAGAGATATTTTAGTTTAAGAAATGTATTAATTACTAAACAATCACTGTCTTGATTCGTATTCCAAAACCTTAAAATGACTTTTAATATACTCCCTCCATTTCAAAAGTTTAAGAAAGAGAGTCTTGTTTCATAATGATTATCGTTTACACAATTTAAAACAAAAAATATGACAGAATTACCTATTTTTAATTTTCTTTATTAAATTTCCTTTTAATATTTTCTAATGTAATTAACTTCACCACATATTTCAATTTTTAAACTAACCAATCAAAGAAAGGAGAGAGGAGAGGTAAGGAAAGAGAAAATAAAGGAGGGAAGAGAAGAGAGGAATTGGTGATATAATTCAATGTCAATTAAAGAGGAATAAATTTATCTCAAATGGATAATATTATGATTACCTTAATTGTGGCGGAAAAATCCTTAAATAACATTCCTCTTCAAACAGAGGGAGTAAGTTAGTGTGAAATTAAATGGTCAATTTAGTTTCATAACTTTTTTATTTTGATCATATAAGTCTATATTTCTTTTTATATCTTTTAAGGTCTCATAACCTTTTTTTTTTTTATTTTGGCTACGTAGGTCCATATCTTTTTATTAATATTTTAAGGTCTCATAACTTTTAAAAAATACTAATCTACATGGTCAAAACTAAAAATTATGGGACTAAATTAATCATTTTGACTAAGTGTTGTGACTACGGAAGGAAGACCAAATTGTAAAAAATGTTGAGTTAATTAGGTACCTATTTAAATTCTCTTAATTTCACAAAAAAAAAAAAAAAAAAAATGTAAGGCACAATTTTATACGCTATCGGCCTTCTTTTTTTGAATTACTGTGAAAGTTTGCAATCACTGTCCAAGGATTCATTCGAGATAAATTTACATTTTATGATCTTAACCAGCAAAGAGATACGAGATGGCAAATTAGCCTAGGCAATACAAGTATAACAAGTCTCCTTTCTAAACCATCAAATCATATCTTTGAGGGACTTTTAATTTATATTAATTCGATCAATGTCTTATTAATTATTCTACTCAGAATTTAAATATTGAATTTCTATAAATCAACACATTAAAATTAAAATCGACATAAATTCAATTCAATATAAATGAAGAGGGAGCATACCAACAGTATACATATTACACGTCTCATCTTCCAACTAATGAGTCATGGCACTGCATATCATGATTCTTAATTTTTGATTGAGGAGTAGTCCTAGTTCGTGTTACTGGCTTCTACGAGGGTGCGGTGTTGACATTAATTAAATTTTTAATGAATCAGACTTGTCACCGAATTCCAACCTTTACTATTCTATATTTCTATTTCTATTTGTTCAACGGATCCCATGTTTTGACTTTTCATGGCTGCCTTGCCTGGCTCTCTCTGAGGCTGAGAGAGAGAGAGGGAGAGAGCGAGAGCAGAATAGGGAGGAGAGGTCAGATCAGATGCCTGTATGCACTGTCCTACAAAACAAACAGCCTTTGGAGTGACGTGGTTACAAAACAAACATGTCGACATTCATGGGCTGCTCTACTTTGACAATAATAATAATAATATATCTAATTCTCACCTCCCAAAAACAAGTATTTCTATTTCACCACCTTATTATTTCCTCCCTCCTACTATCGTCCTTGGAACCCCACACGGTTTCACCCAGGAACAAGAGAAATTTGTAGTACTACCTTTTTTTTTTTTTTTTTCCTTCCATCATAAAATATAGTATTTTTTTAATTTGGAATTAAATATATTACTTTAACTTATACAAATTTTTAAAAATAAATTGATTTAATTCATTTTAAACAAATCTATAAAATAAATCATTCATTTCTAGATGGAAAAAGCAATATTGGTTTCATATACCTTACCTCCCTAATTGTAGATAATTTGTAATTAGTTTATTAATATTAAGAAAATGTGACATTCAATTTAAATAAAAAAATAGAAAAATGAGATATTTAATTATATATTGAGGAAGAAAGTATTAATGACTAAATAGTTTATATTTTTTTTGCGTAATATGGAATTACAAGATTTCTTAAGGAAGTGGTTTACATTCAAATTTACGGCACACCTTTTTGAAAGGTTATGGAAATTTCTTCGAAGTCAGTTATCCAGCGGGAGTGGGAAACCACCGCCGTGGGGTTCGTCGCGTAGGGGGTAAAAAGGGGGAGGTTGGCTTCCTTATGGGAAGAGCTCCACAGTTGTTTGCATGGATGGAGATGAGCTCTTCGGAAAGGGACATGGGTCGGGTCATTTTCCGCCACCGTGTTATCAACGGTCACTTTCCGAGAGGTCCACAGCCAATGAACCAATGCCGTATTGCCCTCTTATGTTAGTTATCCTTTTTAGCCGAATCATATCGGAAAGGAAGATTCTCATAAATACTCCTCAATAATAATAATATGGGATTATTTTCCTGACATAAGAATGCTATCCGAGTGGGAGGATAGACTGATCAGCAGATAAAATAAAATCTTTGCAGAATTGGGAGAAAAGAGGCTTCTCAAAACATATGGCTTCCTCTTGGAAGGAAAAGGAAAGGTGGGAAGACACGAAACCAATCCGACACAGAACAATAGCACAACTTTCCTAAATCATCCGCCCAATCTTTTTTTTTGCAGAATGAGGTAGTTTGTTTTCGACACATGGAATTAACTTTATGATCGTATCAAATTTCTTGATCCCACAAAATGTTAGGTCAATGTGTGTGATACAATACCGAATCCTATGTACCCTTACTTTAGGAGTTTACCACACTAATTAATTGTCATTAAGACAGACAAAAACCATATTCATTATTGATAATAGCATGATCAAAGGGAACCCCCCTTTTAACCTAACTCTTTCTCTCCTGGATTAGGCCACAAATGGATTGGACTTAATTATGGCCAAAACATTCGCTTTTGGCAAATTGAAGTAAAAGGGAAAAAGAAAAGGTAGAAACAATACATAATGTCAGTTAAGGCATGCATAGAAAGTAAGGGAAAGGAACAAAGGATGAATGCTTTCCACATGGTTAATCAATCAAAATTACAGGTGCATGCATATCTTTCCACAGCAGTGTTCAAAATTCCAAGCTCAAAAAGAAAGGGTGAAAAGGAAAAGAAAAAAAACAGAGCGTGTTAAATATAAGGAGCGATCATGGCATCAAATCTTGCAGAAAGGCTTCTTCTTCCATCATCAATCTTTCAGCCCCATCCATTAACTCAGGACTCAATCTAAACATCAAAATGCAAAATTCCAGCTGGTTAAGTGCACCATCACCATCCATATCTCCTTCTTTAATCATACTTTCGATCTCATCATCCTGAAAGTTCTGCAATCCAAGAAGAGCAGAGTTCCTCTTAAGGCTATCGAATGTAATCACTCCTTTATCACCATCCATTAGTAGCTCAAACCCTTTGCACAGCTCTTTCATCAGTCCCTCCCCTCCTAGATTTTTTGCCATAACAGGCAACAAATCCTCAAACTGGACCATCTTTAGAGTTCTTGCATCCATTGGAAGAAAGAAACTTTATATTCAAAATTTTCCTCCGAAGATGAATAGCAACTAGTCTGATGGGATAATAGCAAAGGGAGTGGGTATTAATATTACTCCATGATGATAAGACTTCTACAAGATTTCTTAACTGTAACCATTGAGTAGTTTCATTTGGTTATTTTCAAGGAAACCAATACGCAGGGCCATAGGTAGACCAAAAACTAGCTTGTGAACAGGTCTAAAATGCCGCCCTCCATGACTAAGAATGTCAAAAAATTACAAGAAAACTGAAAGAAGTTTCAGAGAGTAGAAAGCCATCTAATAAATTATGCAATCTCTTATTCAATTTGCTTAAACTATGAATTGACAAGTTACATGTCATTTTAGAAGATTTTCCTGTGACTTGGTCATAGCAGAAAATCTTTGGTTGTCTGTTAGTTTTATGCCTCCTCTGGAGGGATATTCTTCTGGTTGGAGTATAGTCTAATTATTGAGTTGAGGAGAAAAAAAAATACAAAAGCGAAGTTAAAGCCATCACTGACCATTACAATACTAAATCAATCCATCTCCTACAACAGTAAATTCAAGCAATCTTCCCTTCCAAAGAAAATTTGACTCAATTATTTTGGGGGGTTACATCTTGCCGACTAATACTACCATGAACAGTACAACGTTGTCCAGGATTCCTCAAAGGTTGAATTTTGGGCACTGCTTCTTAACGCTTTGAGTAAAATATCTTCCAAGATAATTTTGTCCAATGTTTCTATTTGCTACGTCATCTCCCAGAAACTAATTTTTCTTAAAATTTTCAGAGTCCCATTTTATATAGTCCTACATTTTAAATATATTTAATCTAAATTTAACTAATTTCATACATTAATGAATATTTAACTTTTTTTTAAAAAAAATTATCCAACATGTAACATAAGACCCATAAATAAAAAAAACTATTCATCACACGAAAAACCAAATTATTCAAACTCAAAGTCAAATTATTGTCCAAAGTTTTTTGTTTGTTAACGTTTTTATTTATGAAAACAAGAACAAAAACTTCTCGTCCGAATACAGCCCAAGTATTTTGAAATCACTCGTCAACTCTAAAACAACTACATTTATGTTGTGGAGGGTTATCTTTCGAACTAAACTTCTATCCAGCAATAACAACACGAAGCCAGGATGGCCAGGTTTATAGGTATTCAATCTGCACTAAATTGAATGTTTCATTCACTAAATTAATTAAATTTTAATAAGAAATTAATATTGCTATGTTAAAAAGGAACTAAATCAAAATCTTAAAAATTTACACAAAGTAAATGGGACCTCAATTTTAGACGGAGGGAGTAGAATTTTTCCAGAAAATGAAAAGAAGAAAAATCAACATCTAGGAGATCAAATACAAAATACCATACTTCAGCAAACAAATATGAACAATAGAATAGGAAGCAGAACTTAAATAGATTTCCTATGAGTACACCCATGAAATATAACAGGGTTACGAGGTATTCTAAACAAATATTGTAACCCAGAGTACAGTGTGACTTGACTTCCAAGGTCTTCGGCTGATGCGATTAATGCCAATGCTTTGTGCTCTCATTACAGAAGTACTAACTTAAACTCCTGTATGGTGGCCTCAGACAAACCCAAGAATGTTCAGAAGAAAAGTTCACAAGGAAAGAACTAATGTTAAGGTAAGAGACTACTGTCATTTTAAACTGGTGGAGATATATTTGCATCATTAATGCAGGAAGGCTTCTTTGCATTGTAATAGAAATGAGCAATCATCTGAACCAACTCATCAGCTGTCCGGAGCTCTGCAGAATATCCAAAGTACCAAACTCAGAAGATTGTTCAAGAAAAACGTGACAGAGAACAGCAAAAATGGAAACTAGTATACCGATCAGGAATTTCACAAGGTACCTTTTTCCCTATATAATATTCTGTTCCCTCGTAAGAACAATATCTGCGGACATTCCTTAACCTTCAGAGCATATGCCATATCTCTCTCAATATTGATGTCTAACTTAACTGTCTGTCCAAGAAATTAAACAGTCACGAGCTTAAAAAGTTAAATCAAACAAGTTACCAATGGTACTCCACAAAAGACATATTTAAGGTAGAAGATGTTCGTGTTGTTCACTCATAGGTCCTAAGTAATACTTGGAAATATAATGGACAAGTAAGGACTTCCACAAACCCGAGGAGGTAATCGGTCCTTGGCTCTCCAATACACCTTTGCCGCTTTCTCTAGCTCCTTCAGAACTTTCCAGTTTTCACCTGCCCTGCATATATAGTGGGACATCAGATGCTTTCTCGGGATGGCAGTAATGAATTAAATGAGAGGAAAAGAGCAATAGAATATAATCTATTATAAAAAATTGATGAAGTTTAATCGAGGGTGCTCCATCTAAAGAAGACATGAGTTTTAATTAAGCACTTGAATCCATTAACTTGCCTGTTATATCTTTCAAAAACAAGAACTATTAGTGGGCTAGGGTGAAAAGCAAAGCTCTCCCATTCAAGACAATTAATCTCCTTGATCCACCCCTCATCAATCTCCCCTTCCCAGTCAATCTCAAAACCATCTTCCCCTATTACATTCTTGATTGGGTGCTGCTCAAAATATTCTGATGCCCTAACTCCCCAACCCACATCAGCATCCAGAGGCCAGTTTGGATCCTCATCATCCACCACCATTTTTTCTTCTGCATCATGTTTATCACAATCTCCATCTTCATCCCTTTCATCAGTGACTATATCATCAGTTTCCTTGTCTTTCATGATACCATCCATATCTTTCAAGATATCTGAATTCTTTTCTTTGATAGAAGTGAATGTTCTTTCAAGTGAATCTCGTACAAAATCCTCCACTGCAGCTGCTTCACTCCTGCGACCACGCCTTGGCCTTTTAGGGATTGTTTGGGGGAATGTCCCTTTGGGATCTTTATCTTCGTTACTTGTTTTAGACTCATGAATCTTGGATTTTGCCTTTTTGGACTTTGAATTTGCGTTGCAGCTAGTATTTTTGTCAGGTGCTGGTTCAGTATTCCTTGAGTTGGTATAGTATATCGGACACTGGTGTAACTGAGTCTTCCTCAAAGGAGGCAAGAAGACATTTGAGCATGAGTAGTGGATGGAAGCAGAATGAATAACTCTGCCACAGGGAGAGATTGATGCGAAAGAAGAAAACCCGACAAAACCAGCCTTTAATGCAGACATTTTCTCTCCTTCTCTCTTCAAGGAAAACAAAAACCATTCTCTCACAGCATTTCCAAGCGAAGCTTCTACTTGGAATCCAAGGGCAAGCTCAGGAGAACAGTAAGAACCTGTCATTGCATCATTATTAATTATCATGAATTTATGAAGGTGTATAATTGGAGATGCCATATCTATAACAAGAAACGAGAAATCACTGAAAAAAAGTTTGCCAACTCACAACTTTTCCAAATATCTTAGAGCCTCATCGTCTCCCAGGGAACAGAGGACATTTCATCACAGGCAATAAATTAACCCCAAAAAAAAAAGACACAAATAATATTAACAAGATCACCTCAGCCATACATCCCTGCCTCTTGTGTGGAACAAATCAATAAATAAAGCAAAAAATATGTGATCATACTGTGGTGGTGGTGGAGGAAAGATACCTCAGTCTACTGAAGCACTCAAATAATGGATAACAAACAAAACATTAGAGAATCAAAGCAACCGCATGAACCCAATTGCAAATCATTCATCATTTGATTTTAGTTAAAAGGAAATGCTGAAAAGAAAAGAAAAGGGTCCTAACACGAACAAAACAACAAACACATGGCTCACAATTGAGAGAACAATATGCATCCTAATATTCCACCTACGATCACTTGTCCGATTGAGAACTCTATACCCACCCCCAAGAGACAAACAGAGAAAAGAATCTTACAAGTCACTGAAGCACTTTAACTTTCCTTTGCTCGTGGATTTGGCAGCGAGGGTTTATTGTGGGTTTTAGAACGGTCTTCTTGATAAACCAATTTCTTTCCTGTTTCTGGAGTTCAGTGCGTTATCCTCCCCCGGGATTGTCGACTTTGTCCTCTTATTTGATTAATTTGCAATTTACAATTTTATCCTTCATTTGTCTATTATTTCTTCAATTTCTTCCTCCAAATTTGAACATGTCAACAACCTAATAATAATTTATAACGAAAGTATTTGAGCCCATGACCTTCCATTATATAATTATGTATCACTCTTTGTTATATTAGTAAAAATTTAACATGTATTCCTGAAAGATTAAGTTTGCTTCATTTTTAGATTTTAATGTATAAAATATATTAAAAGATAATAATTAAAGTTTACGAATAAGATTTTTTTTAATATTTTTAGTGTAATCGGAGTGACAAACAAATATATAACAAGAGATTCGAATCCGTATTTGAGAGTTCCTTAACAACTAATTTGGAAGTTTAAAGGGGGAAAGAAAAGAAGAGGAAGTTTAATTAGGAGAGTAGAGGAATGAAGAAAAATTATATCTAAAATTGCTTGGAAGTTTTAGGAAAGAAAAAAATGAGAAACGTATTATTTTTGTTTGGATGTTTGGATAAAAAAGGAATGATGAATTATCTAGAGATGATTTGACAAGAATAACCGTACACAAATTTAATAAAAATTAGAAAGAATTGGTGAGGTGGGGATTATAGAAATTTTACAAATTTTTAATCTTTCTCCCCCCACAATCGTTCATTTCTTCCAAGATTGGACGTACTCCAAATCACTCGTAGGAGTGATGCTTTGCCCTTCCCTCCTCACCGTTTCTCTCCTTTTCTTTCTCAAAAAAACTTCCAAGCGGAACTCATTTCTTCCTCTTCTTTCCAAGTCTCTTCTCTTCTTGTCTCCTCAAATCCTTCCTCACAAATTAGCTAAAAGTGTTTTTAGCAAAATGCATCATTTTATTTTGAGAAAATAACACTTTTCATCCATCATTTTTTTTATTTGGTCCATGTGAGTTTTGAACATTTTTTAAAAACTTTTTAATTCTCCTCTTTTTTTTACTTGGTTCATATAAGTCTCAAATCTTCATATATAACTTTTTAAATTCTTTAGGAGTTTTTTTAAACTAAATAAATCTTTAATCTTTTTTCGATTGACCTAATAAGTTCTTTTGTCCAAAATAATCCATTCTCAGACCAACTCAATGGCAAGAATATGAAATTGATCAACAAGGGGGAATTTTCATCCAAAATTGTTTGGTGAAGAAATCAAAATTCAAATTTTAAGAAGAACTACTAAAAAGCCATTGGTCAACCTCATACATCAAAAGAATTATTGTTTGGTAAAGAATTCTTCAATTATCATCAAGTTACCACAACTCTTGTTAAGGTCACTGAGTTAGAAGAAAATGCCTATGCTATTTGTTTGGAAGAATTATACAACATAAAAAGAGTTTAGAGGGTTATATTATGCATATGTTTTTCATGATAACTATATATATA
>JAOXNR010000030.1:5731109-5757564 GCA_028571225.1 Parsonsia alboflavescens
GGAAAATTTCCAGTGTGTCTACACATTCCCATTTAGAATAAATTGGGAGGATTAGTCTACAATCAGCAACATAATCGGAGGTTAAAGATTCATGTACATTTTCGTAGCATTGGAAGCAGAAACAGTCGTGGCATAAGCATAAATAGAAGCAAATACCTTAATGATCAAACCTTGAAGATGGAATTCTGAAGAAAGAAGAAGAGTAAAGCACAATATTTGAACCAAAATACTCCTCCCTTTGTTGATCAATTTTGATATTTTTGCTGTTTATTTGACTTGAGAATGAATTATTTTGGGCAAAAGAACCCACTTGGTCAATGAAAAAAAAAAAAAAAAATATAGTTTTAAAAAAAAATCATAAAGGACCAAAACAATTACATATTAAGCTTTGGGACCTATATACTTCATTTTTTAAATACGTTTAGATTCTAATATAAATTGATATTGTTATATTAAAAATTATATTAAGTTAAATAATTTTTTAAAATATTTTTATGTAACAATAGGACATTCAATCCCAATGAGGAGAGTAATAATTTTATTTAAAAATTTAAATTTCATTAATTACTTTATTTGCATATTTTCTATATGCTGTTTTTTTTTTTTTTTTTTTGTCATTTTTACACATATTAAAGCTCATGTTTTTCACTTAAAATACCCCATTTATCACTTCTTATGATAAATACAAAATCTTAAAATTTAAAAAATATTTCATTCCTATTTTGTTGAGCCGATGAAGTGTAGTACTCCCTCCATCCCTAATTATATATTATCTAAATTCACAGTTTTTGTTTCTTATTATAAGCCATTTTTGGTAGTTTAATAAATATTTTACTCATTTCTCCAATATTACCTATGCTCTCTCTCTCCCTCTCCTTCCATAAAATATTTTCCTCTCTTTTTTTTTCTTCTTCAATGAGAACATTTTAGGGGGAAAAAAAACGTTTACGTTAATATTCACAGACCCCAAACAACTTATAATTAGGGACGAAGAGAGTATTTGAGAGAACTTGACAATGGGAAACATATTGAAGGATATATAAGGTGACTAAATTTAATACTCACTCCGTCACTAAATATAACTCATTTTAGCTAAGTTTTCTTATCACTAACTATAAGTTATTATTGTTAGTTAATTAGTCATTTGAAATTGTTTTTTCTATATTACCAATGACATACTCATGAATGGTGTTCAAATTTGAAAAATTAGAAGGCATTTTTTTTTTTTTTTAAGAAAAAATGTTATTTTAATTTTTTATAAAATGATGGTTGATAATTTATATTTAGTAATGGAGGGGTATTAGAAACAACCTTGAAGGTTTGAAATGGTAACATATAAATGGAGGCAAAACAAGATCTCATCAACTCACACATAAAATCAGTCGTAGGAGAGAGTAGTAAATAGCAATTAAATGTCTGATATTCAATTGTTTATCGCTGAAAAAAAAATTATAAGAAATTGAATGTTTCATTTTGACTTGTACAAATTTTAAGAAAATCAGTTGATTTAATTTATTTTGCACATAAGAATGTCAATTTCTTAAGAAAATTTTTAATAATTTAGGAAAAAAAGACATTTATTTTTGGACAAGTCAAAATAATGGACATTTAATTTCAAACGGAGGGAATATATTTTTGAATGGAAAGTAAACCAAGATAATCATTCTATCCTTAACTTCAGATAATTAGCGGATTCACATAACACCAAATGGAGCTATACTGCTTTCCGTTTAGCTGTACCACCAAAGGACGCTATCAAAAAAGTAATTCCCCTAACCTTCCGGCAGTTTCGCTACTCTTCTTATCTATTTTGTGAAATAGAGGCATCGCTTAGTGGCAATTGAACAGTCTAGGGCTCAATTCAGATTATGCTCTTTCCGTTTGGAATTGAACATATACTCATTTTAAATATTTAATTTCGGACGAAGAAGGTATATATTTTCTTTTCTTTTATGGGATTACGTTTATTTGCGAGGATGCACAAGTTTACGCCTAAGGGAGTCATGAGCTTTCCAATCTTTTTTACTCTAATTCTGGAACAACAGGGCAAGGTTTCTTGTGTTTGGGAATTTCACATAAATACAGGTTTAGAATTTTCAATTCAATCTCTTTGATGGGATGTGACATGTTGAGGATGGAGCTAGGACCAATAAATAGGAAGAGACAAATTCCCCAACTACTACTGGCTTTCCGGTCCAGGAACACAGTAAGAATTTATGAGAGCCTTGAACAATCTTAATCATGCCAGGTGATATACAATATAGCCTCCTCTGTGGACAGGTCTAAAGCAATCATCAAAATTGATATATACCTGCATTTCCAAAGAAAGCTTAAGATATTTTTCTGCCTTTGCTTTATCTGGATTCCGGACCACATCTTGAAGGGAAAGGCTCAGTATCCAAACACCTGCACAAAGGAAACTAAACCAAATCTTAGCAGGAGTAGGCAGATATGAAATAACCCAACTTCCTCTTTCTCAAGGTAACAACAATATGTAAAAATGAAGAAGAATCAGCTTTTATTCTGTCATATGTTCACTGGAGTTTCCCTAGTATCATCACTTTATCAGATCACCAGTGATAATGTTACAGCTGAAAGAATACATGGGTCATCCATTACTATACATAACATACACACACAAGAATGACAATCGTTCTTAACGAGCATGGACTGCAGTAATTGTCACATCATTCACAGACATGGCTCCTACGCTTGCAGATGAGGAATTCTGATAAATATTCTCTTTCCGAAGAACATATGCTGGTTGGCTTGGAGAAGCTGCGGAAACTGTAGTTTCATTGCTGAGCATTGATAGTACTTCAGCCATGGTTGGCCTGTCACTTGCATGTTCTTGGACACATAGAAGACCAATGTGAATGCATTTCATAACTTCATTTTTCTGGCATGAGTCAACCAATAATGAATCAACTATTTCCAGGGCATTGCCTTGTCTCCAGAGATCCCAAACCTAAATGAGATTGAGAAAACACAACCATGTGATTCATGAATTACATATAATTATTGAGCTGAAACAGAATTTAATTTCATTTGATTCGTGGATTACTACCAACCAAACCATACACAGATGCACTCACATGTCCAATTAAATTCACAGAGTTTTCATCGTAATAGCTGTTGTTTTTCTTGCCACTGATAATCTCCAAAAGCAAAACCCCAAAGCTAAAAACGTCTGACTTGTCTGAAAAGAGCCCTTGCATTGCATATTCCGGTGACATATAACCACTGTAATTGAAGAGGAAAACTGTTAGTCTGGTTCTTCTTTATATTCCTTCCGTCTTTCTAAAATCAGAAAACTAATTTCTATTTTCATTATCAATTGCAAGGAGTAAAATAAGAATTCAATAGTACTTACTATGTCCCAACTACTCTATTTGTGTTTGCTTCTATTTGGCCTGCTCCAAATATTCTTGCCATGCCAAAGTCAGAAATTTTAGGCTCCATGGCAGCATCTAACAAGACATTGCTGGCTTTAAGATCCCTATGGATGATTTTTAATCTAGAGTCACGATGAAGATATACCATCCCCCGAGCAACACCCAAGATTATTTCAAAACGTTTTCTCCAATCTATCAATGATCCTTTTGCTTCATCTGGACCACATTTTGAAGACAAAACAAATGATTATTAGATATTTTGTATGAGCAAAATATAGTGCATGCATGCTGTTTTTGAGGCATTTGATTGTGGGCAGCATACCAAAGATGAAGTTGTCCAATCCCTTGTTAGGCAGGTATTCATATACAAGCATTTTCTCCTCCTGTTGGATGCAACATCCAAAAAGCCTAACAAGATTTCTGTGTTGGAGTCTTGCAATCAGTGATACTTCATTTTTGAACTCCTCTACCCCTTGCCCTGATTCTTTGGAGAGTCTTTTGACTGCTATTTCCTGACCACCATGCAGCAGACCCTGAAATCAATTAAGAAAATCAATCATCTGGGTCATCTTATGAAGATTGATCAAAGGGATTCATGTATATGCGCTGTCATTGGCCATGTCCCGAACTTTTGCTCGTCCAGAAATAGAGCTCTCATTAAATGGTGCAATGATGGCGAGATATATATTGGCCAGCATCAAACGGAGAAGTCACCTTGTAAACTGAGCCAAAACCACCTTCTCCAAGTTTGTTCGCAAAAGAGAAATTATCAGTGGCAGAAACTATTATTTTCAGGTCAAAGAATGTCATGTCTGCTCCAGTTCCGGGTTCATCTATGTCCTTTTTCTTTGAAGAGCCTTCATATGATATTGGGCTAGTCAAAAGGCCAGACAACATCCATCCCTCGAGTTTTCTGCTTGGTCGTGCACAAATGGAAGGAACTAGATACCATAAAAGCAGTCAATAAGTTTAATGTCTCATCATGTCAAAGAAACAAAAAAATAAAATAAAATAAAATAAACCTGACAGCTTCTTGTGAGTACTTAATACGAATCCATTAAACACTGAGTGCAGAAAAAGATTAATCGAAATCCTAGCATGTTCATCGTGGAAAGATCTATAAACAGTTGATCGTTGAGACTAGAGAATAGAATTTTCTGGTTTGGTTATCCTGTGAAGTTTGAGTTTTAGAACTATCTAAAATCAATCGGTTTCCACCAAAAGGTTCTATATGCCTGTGGAAAAATTCCAGGAACAGTGGCAAATGTTTTACATTTTATCAAATACCTCTAAAATGTCAAATTAAAATTTTGGTTCTTGCCCTCTTAACTTAAATTGGAATGTAAATGGTTAAAAATCTGAATGCAAAATGTCAGAAGATTAATTTACCTTTTCCATACTTCAGCACCAACCATAAACCAAGTAACAACAGCAATAGCCCTGCTACAAATGCTATCACAGTGATCAACAGTTTTTTCCCATGCAAGCCTTTTGAATTCTTTGATAATTCAGCTGAAAACACAGGGCAACTCAATATTATTTCATTTAACCTTTGTTTTGAAAATTATACCAAAATTCCACCGGTTAATTTACTTGTTTAGCAAGAAGTGAATTCAGAAATTCTCCAAATGTCTTCCACTGTATAAGAGCTACTAAGTAGTGCTCTTGTTTAATCAAAACATTCATGTCGCCACACCCGAATGACCAAAATCTTAATTATCTGTTGTATTAAATTAATAGAGTTCCTTTCAAAAAGTTCTATCTGAACAAGAAAACTCTATGGACTATTCAAGGATCAAAGGTAAACAAGAATTGATTGACAACATACCTAACACGGTGGCAGTAACCCTTAAGTAAACATCCTGGCCCCCATTTGAAAACTGCCTGATGTCTGTCAAATCTCCATTCCAAGTGATGCATCCTCTTTCCCCACTGCTAATATTTGCACTTGCATATCCTGTGCAAGAACAATTCTTTAGACACAGCTTTTCACAATCTTTCAATCCCAAGCTGTGATTGATTCTTGCATTTGAGGTATCCGGCACCTTCACTCCGGTCAATTTTGTAAACCCTTCACCGTTTTCACATATTTCTTCACCTTTCTTCCTCCTGCAACCATTCAACCCATCTCTCAAGTCCCATTCACTTTTCACCTTGGGCTCAAAGCCAGGAAGGCAACGACACTCAAATTCACCCAAGTTGTAGGGATCACAGTCACTAAATGCACCGCAATGATTGTAGTAGTCGCATTGATCTTTTGGGGCAGACCAGAATTTAACCCATTTATGAGGCCCCTCTTGCCATGTTAGCCTTTCCAGGGCCCCAGATTCATTTAATATCAATCTTGAAAAAATTGAGGGGTCCCGTATCGTGTAGCTAATGCTCACTTCATCATCATTTTCTACGTAATTGAGGCTGAAAATGAAGTTAGATGTCATTTCCGGTACTCCACTCCATTTTACCCCATTCCATGATCCAGTCCGCCATAACCGGTCTGAACCCTTGTACAGAAAGGATTGTGGCGAACCATTTAATTCCATCTTGAACCGGTACTCACCAGTCCCAGGATCCTCATGTGACCCCCAAGATGTTAGGAACCTGTTCAAACCCGTCCTCAGGTTCACTCCAAGTTTCATCTGAGGAAGCAGAGTATTGCTAGGATAATCGAAACTTTGCCAAGTAATACTGTTCTTGCTTTGATCTTGAAACAAAACCAGGTTTCCATTATCCATGAGTTGAACAACAGAAGAACTTCTTGATAAAGGTGTCAATACATTTGTCGACCATAAAGAAGCGTTCAGAATTTCATCTCGTAGAACAAGATTTCCAGATTGGTCGATGAGCAGAACCGCAGAGCTGCTGTTGATTGGATTATCCCTGTTAGCCACCCAAACCACAGTTTGTTCAGGAACTCTGTTGTACCAAATACCGACATACTGGTTACCAGAACTTCCAGGACTAAAGAAACCAAGAGCAAAGAATTTTCCACTGGACACTAAAAGATCACCATCTTTGAACGATTGGTTCGGTGTGATCGAATTGCTCATACAAGTACAGTAGCGAAAAAGAATATTATAGAATAGAAAAGAAGTGAACATGTAGTATCCTCTGTGGGGAAGCATGGTTCGCTCCAAGCATTTTCTTTCCATTGGTTTTTTTGATATTATGTGGGAGTTTAATAGGGAAGTATCGCAAACCGACTTGGTGGCATCTGTACTTGAATCAGTAGGCAGACCCTAAACGCGACTACGAGGCTGATGGTACCCGTTGTACCCTTTTTTCACGTTAAAATAAATATCACATGCCCTTATTAAGATCTAGAAAAAGAAAAACAAAACATTTAGTATTCATTGCTACGAGGCTTACGATCCTTTTTCTTAACCGCTTAATGATCCCATCATCTGAGGTTTCTACTGTAGGGTTATTAATTACTGGAAGCAGGACACCCGTGCATAACTTATCGACGATATTTCAAAGTTCATATTTGCATGGCTTGGGATTTATCTCCTTTCAGCCGAAAATAACAATTTTTTTAAGGTATCAATGAAGAGTTAATTCAGCTAGCTGTACGAGAAAGGAGATTCAGAAATAACTGCTGCACCACAAGATTTTTCTTTATGCTCGAGTCAAAACTACGATCAATCCCCTGAATACATTATTGAGTCCTGTTCGTTTTATCATCTGTATTAATTTAAAGTAACTGTTAACTACGGTCAAAGCCAGGATAAAACTCATAATTCAATCAAAAAGATTCTTTCATTACCAAATCAACTGTAATATATGAAGAAACAAGTAAAAATCTTCGGCCATACAATTAGCTAGGATTTGTAGAAACTGAAAGAATTAAGACCCTATATCTGTAAAGTCTTTAGAAAGGAATATTTTACAAGATACGAGAAGAAACCTATCGACCTTGCAACAAAGTAATTGTGATTTCAGTTGAATTAACTGGTTTTTCTCCTGTTGATGAAGTATCAGAGGTGATGATAGATCTTTCAGAATAAAAACCTGGTTGTTTAGGTTGTTGCAGCGTTGGATTCTGGATGTCCAACATTAATAGAACAGTTGACATGGTAGGTCTGTCATCTGGGCATTGTTGGACACACAATAAGGCCACATGAATACACTTCAACACTTCAGATGCAGGTGCTGGACTCTCCTCCATGTTTGCATCTATGAGTTTCAAAGGGTCACCGTCATTCCAAAGTCTCCAAGCCTGAAGTTATTCAAATCCATGTTTGGCAATTTTAGAATCTTCTATTCAAAAAGTTGCAAGCAAATGAAGCATACCAATTTCTCATATACATCAATCGAAATTGTTGGATGGGGTTCAGACTCACATGTCCTAGAAGGTTGAGGTCATGATCAGGATGACAAAATCCTCTGTTTTTCTTGCCACTCACTATCTCCAAAGCCAGAACACCAAAGCTGAAAACGTCAGACTTCACAGAAAATAGCCCATCTATTGCATATTCAGGAGCCATGTAGCCACTATAGACAGAATCATGGAACAGAATTCAACTGTAAGTACTCTAATACATTTGAAAATATCGGAGATACATAGAAGGGAGGGCTCACAATGTTCCCATGACTCTATTTGTGTTGTCGTGATGTTGATCACCACCAAATGTTCTTGCCAAGCCAAAATCTGATATTTTGGGATTCATCTCACCATCCAGAAGAATGTTGCTTGCTTTCAAATCCCTATGAATTATTCTCAATCTAGAATCCCTATGAAGGTAAAGAAGGCCCCTGGCAATTCCGACTATTATGTTAAAACGTTTTTGCCAATCCAATGCTCTGCCTCTTGTTTCATCTGGGCAAATTGAATTGAATATTAGTAATCTCACTTAATTAGGAAGAGTTTCTGCCAAAAGTAAAATAACAGAAACAACTTACTGAAAATGAGTAAGTCAAGACTTCGGTTGGACATGTACTCATATACTAACATTTTCTCTTCATCATGAATGCAGCATCCTAGTAGCCTGACAAGATTTCGATGCTGCAGCTTAGCAATAAATATAACTTCATTCTTGAATTCTTCAAGTCCCTGCCCAGAACTTTTTGAGAGTCTTTTGACTGCTATTTCCTGCCCTGTCGAGAGGACACCCTACAGGCCAGTACGAATTCTAGAATTAATCAAAAACCTTTTCAAGTCTTTTAGATTACAGTGTTCAACCAAGAATAAGGAGAAGAATGACTCTTTAATTTGGGTGTCTATAAGTAAACTACCTTGTAAACAGCACCAAAACCACCTTCTCCTATCTTATTTGCAAATGAGAAGATGTAAGTTGCAGCTGAAATGGTGTATAAATCAAATAAAGGTAGCTCTATGTCTTCATCTACGATCTGCTTGATATACCGTTGGCTCTCACTGTCTGATTTCAAAGCTGATTAAATATGAGAAGTTAAATAACTTAGCAATAAAAATCGAATGCTAATAGAGAATAAGAAACTGGAAAACTTGATCTTCTGCCGACTAAGGAAAACTTGTGAACGCGGTTTTTGAAATCATCCACTCTGAAGAAGGGCAAAAGTACCAGGAAACTCTAATCGTTGCATGCATTTTAGAAAGAGAAAAGGCATTTGTGAAACTGAATCATGTACCTGTTTCCGTCCAATTAGAAACAATAAAGCTAAAAAACAACTGAAAAGCGACGATTTTGGAATAAATTTTACCTGCTTTGTTTTTTCCGACTGCCCTTTTGCGGTAAATATACCAAATGATTAGGGCTATTATGACCACGCCGATAATAACTGATACAGATATCAGAGGTTTTCTTCTTCTGATTAAAGCTTTTGAACTCCGACCACCCAAGGGAAAAGATATCAGACATTTTCATGGAAAATAAAAATGTTTCTCAAGTATAAATAAATAAATAAAACCTTCTACTTTTATTTAATTATTTTATACTACAGGATTCCAACAAATAAATAGATCAAAAAACATACCAAGTTCAGAAGCAGGCATTCGAATGTAGAGGTCCTGTCCACCTTCATTAAGGGTTCTAATGTCCAGCAATTCTCCAAACCACACGACACAACCGCTAATATCAGTTGTAGCATAAGCCATACAAGAGCAGTTTCTCAGACAAGCCTCTTCACATTCTCCTTCATTTCTTGCAGTCTTGTTCACTAGGAAATTTGTCGTATCAGGTAATTTCAACTTAGAAAATTTTCTGAATCCCATATCTACACTGCAATTCAGCTCTGCCTTTCGAATACACCCACCGGACCAATCAAATCTTGACCAATCATGGGGCTGGTTTGGTGTGAACCCATCAAAGCATGAACACATGGGATTTTTGTTAGCATTGCAAATACCATAGCTTCCACAAAGGCCATAGTTATCACAGTTATCAGCTTGCACTGTGGCCAGAACAATCCACTGGTTACGAGTAATGCTCCAAGCTAGGTGTTGAATGAGGCCGAATTGATTTACCACGAATCTTGAAACAATTGAATCATCAGTGTTCTCAAATGAGTAATACACATCATCTACATCAAAGACAAAAAGGGGCTTAAAGACTGTATTGGGCTTCATCTCACTGCCACCAAACCTCACACCATCCCATGGTCCACTTCTGTATTTCACCTCTGACCCTTGCCGGAGAACTATCTCAGGCAGTCCAACGGGATCAACTCTAAAGGTAAAAAGACCTGTAGATGGATCCTGCAAACTTTTCCAAGATGTTAAATACCATTCCTGATTATTTCTGAGGTTCCACCCTAGCTTCATGCCTGGAATTAGAGTATCAGCTGGATGGTCAAAGCTCTGCCACAGGTAGTTTCTTGAATTCTGGCCACCATGGTTCAACAAAAGGTTGCCACTGTCCAGCAACTGCAGTGTTGGATTACTAACTGATGTTGACGATGAATTTGATGTCCAGATGATGGACTTTGTCTTGTTGTTGATGATGACTATGTTTCCGGTGGAAGTGAGTGTTAAGATACCTGATGATGAATCTGTAAGTGGACTATTCTTGTTAGCCACCCAAACAACGGTCCGGTCTGGGATATTTTTGAACCAAATACCAATATAGCGATTTGATGATTCTGATGGACTGAAGAAGCCTAACTCGAACTTTTGGTTTTCTGATACAAGTGTTTCTCCATTGTCTAGGAGAGTTTGGTTCACAACTAGTGAGTCAAAAGCCAGGGAGAATCGGCAGAAAAGAAACGGTGCAGAGAAGAAAAGCAGTATGATGAGCATCATTGATGATTTCAGTTAACATAAACTCAGTCTTCAACATGTTATTCTTGAATTATTGGTTAAAAGTGAAAACAAGATAAGGACTTCGAAATTGTGAGTTTTGATCCGTTCCAAACTGATAAATATTAGTTGTGGGGTTAAATGTTCAAGTATTTCACACCAGAAGCAGCTTCATTTTGTAAGCATCCAAAAAGAGTTGAATTGACTTTTCTAGCTTCTATTATTCTGTGAATTGGCTTGACAACGGACAGGCAGGGCAAAACAAGAAAAGGTCCAGTTTTTGGAATAACTTGGAACAGAGCAGTTCTGTCTCCTCATGGACAACATCTCCACAAGATCCATTGTTTCAACTTGCCGAAAATTCCTCGTTTTGGCTCCTGCTGTGCATCCCATATTCCCATCCCACCCACATACCTTTCCTGTTTATGCAAGTGTAGGACTAAAAAGTAAAAACATTCAATCTGAATAAAATTCAGCTACCCTATCTTGTCCCTCTTGGACTGCCTTTCTGCCCATTAAGAGTATGCTATAGTTTGCTAAACATCAGAAATAAAACATACTTCAACTGTGACAATGTAAACAAAATTACCCAAGACTACAGTACTGTGACTGTACGGTTTGCAAGAAACACACGTGTATTGAGTTGTATCTTTGTAGCTTATCGCCCTTCTGCACCTGTACAAGTTATTTCAACTGTTCCACTAGAATCTTGAGCTATCCATGCTGAATCATTCTTGGCAGAGAAAGTTTCTGTATCAAAACCGGGTACTTTAGGTGAAGGTAGTTCCACTGTCTCGTTGCTCAGCATAAAAACCACGGAGCTCATTGTGGGTCTTTCTTCAGCTCGATTCTGAACACACAAAAGGGCTACCTGAATACATCTGTTGACCTGTCTTTCGGAATATGATCCGTTTATCACCTCATCGGCTAATTCAAGAGAAATCCCTTTGTTCCATAGTCTCCAGGTCTGCAAGCAATCAAACATAATGTGAAAATCTCAAAACAAGGTTACTCATGTTACATTCAAAATCTCATATCAAGAAACCGTCATAACTTATTATATTACTTACATGTCCTATTAGGTTGTAGTCATGTTCAGGATGATAAAAACCCCAATTCTTCCTTCCACTTATTGTCTCCAGCACAATAACTCCAAAACTGAATACATCTGATTTGACGGAGAAGTGACCACTCATTGCATACTCAGGAGACATGTAACCACTGCAGCCAAATAGAATAAGAATTCTTGTGAAGTAAATGTTTCAAAATAACAAAAACTAGAAAAGAATAGCTCTAGAAGCATTTCTTATTTATGCAAGAATTACATACTATGTCCCAATAATTCTCCGCGTCTTTTCTTCTGTTTGTTCTCCTCCAAATATTCTTGCAATTCCAAAGTCAGAAATTTTTGGGTTCATTTCACTGTCAAGTAGAATGTTACTAGTTTTCAGATCCCTGTGGATAATTATCAGTCTAGAATCCTGATGAAGATAAAGCAGCCCTCGAGCAATCCCCAACACAATGCTAAAACGTTTGTCCCAAGGTAGTAGCTTTCTTTTGTATTGATCTGCATGCAACTTTCATTGAATCAGTTTCTGTATATTGGATTTTGCAGTTAAATAGAACAGATGCAATCATTAAGGTAAAATGCACTGAGAAATTGAGGTTCAGATTACCGAATATAAAGCTGTCCAAGCTTTTATTTGGCATGTACTCATAGACTAACATTCTTTCTTGTCCTTGAATGCAACAGCCCAATAGCCTAACAAGGTTACGGTGCTGCAGCTTTGCTATCAGTATGACTTCATTCTTAAATTCTCTGAGGCCTTGCCCTGAATTCTGTGAAAGTCTCTTTACTGCTATTTCTCTTCCATTTGATAGTTTACCCTGAAAATTTGTAAGAATAACAAAGTACACATTGCAGCATGATCATAGATACACATGTACATTACACTTCTATGGCATACCTTATAGACAGGACCAAACCCCCCCTGTCCAATCTTGTTTGTGAAAGCAAATTGATCCGTGGCCAGAAAGATTGTAGCAAGATCAAAGATAGGTAATGCTAGATCATCTTCTTGATAATTTCCGTGCAAGTCACTAGCCTGAGCTGTAAACACAGAGGGAAGCCTAATACTTTAAATAAAAATAAGAAAGTTAGTATTTAGTATCATCATTTTCATCTTTATCGTTGCTTTGCAAGTGAAAAGGAAACATTTCAGTGAAGCACAGATCTTTGAGCTATATCATATTGAGAGGCAGGAGTAAAATATTTTTACTAAATTGAATCGCGAACAGATGGAGTAGGAAGCTTACCTGGTTGTTGCTGGCACATTTCGGTCTTATCTCTTCTCTTTCTTGCTCTATACAAGTACCAGGCCAATAAGGTGAAAAGAAGCAGGAGAAAAGTGAATGATAGAATGACGGAAACAGTTATTCCAATAAGCCTTTTCCTCTCAGCATCAGCAATTGAATCTGGTACGTCATGACGGAAGAGATTAAAAGATGAGAGCCAAATGTTCTATTATCTTAACTGCATGACGGAAGAGATTAAAAGATGAGAGCCAAATGTTCTCCTATCTTAACTGAATTTGTCTAAGGTCAAATCAGAAAATTTTGTAACATGTAGACAATGTTTCAGAGAAAATTTTGTTTGTCAGGATATTGCTGTGTATAAAAACTTCTAAAACATGACTCGCAATGTCTCATTGCAGTAAGGCATGAAATCTCTGGAACTACTAACAAGGCATATAAAAGCTTCAAATTTCTATTTTATATACATTTTGTGTTGGGTTGGTCCACCTCACATGCGAAGGCCAAGCCCATTAGAATGGAAGATGAAGTAAAGATTGGCAGCTTCTTTAGAAAAACACAGCACGCTACACGGCTGCACACACACAAGAAAAGCACTGGTTTTCTTCCATTTTTCCAAATCAAGATTAAGAGTGATTTCTTCACTGGTTTAAGCTCAGATTTTATCTGAAGTGTCTTGGAGACAAGTCTTATTTGTTTATTGATCATGATTTGGTTGGCTTTGTATTTTTTGTATTGTTTGGAATCCACCTTCGATGATGATATTGTATTGTAATGATATGCATGGTGGTCAAATATATTATTATTGACACTTTTGGTGTTTGTATGAGCCTCTGGAGTGCCTCTAGAGAAGAATGTTGTAAACCCATTTGATATATGAGAGGATTTGGCTGTGTACTACGGTCTGTGGTTTTTCCGATTTGGGTTTTCCACATAAAATCTTGGTGTTTCTTTATTGTGTTTTATTTATCTGTTTTGGATTGCTTGAGGTGTCTTAATATTTGTGGTATTATTTTTGTTAACTCATTTTATCACACAAGGGGGGAGAAGATTCTTTTGGGAATGGCATTTTGAATATTTGTAATAGACCCTTCCTTCCCAACATTTAGACAGCAGCATTAATGTTGAGGAAGGGAGACTCAACACAAAAATCCTGAGTGAGCTTATCATCCAAATTTAGCAACCAACCCATATACAACTCAGCCTATATTTGCCTCATGACTCAGTTTCTGGTTAGGATTTCAAAATACACGATCATATGGAGGCAGCCTATATCTTGAATTTCTGTGCAAGAACAAAACTAATTGAACCGATATCCTTTGATATGGTGTCTTTTGTCATGGTGGTATTCATTTGCTTAGGAATGAGGGATAAGGGATCTATTCTCATTTATAATGTGTGCTTGTGTTCTAGTAATCTTGTTTTATAAATGGAGTAGGATTACCATACACAAGATGACATTAAAATCAAGTAAAAAGAACCATCATAGTATGGACTATGGAGGAGAAAACAGCAACACACAAGTACATACCTAACTCAGCACCGGCCATTCGAATATAGAGCTCCTCTCCCCCACTGGGAAAATATCTGAGATCAGTTAGGCCACCATGCCAAACCACACATTGGCTGCCGGTACCACGAACACTTATTGCAGTATAGGCGGTACAATTACAATTCTTTAGGCATTCAACTCTACATTCCTTCAGGCTATAATTTGATAACACAACTACATTATCTGGCAGCTTTAGTCCCGTGTACTTCACAAAACCATCCCCAGTGCTACAGTTTAATTCATATATCCTCTTACAACCACTTCCCCAAGAAACCGCTTGCCAATCATCCGGTGAGGCTGGAACAAATCCTTTTAAACACTTGCAATTGGGATCCTCACTATAACAAGTCCCATAAGGTCCGCACTTACCATACTGATCACAGTAGTCCCTATTAACCTCTACAGCCATGTTCCAGTCTCGGCTATGATTTCTCCAGGTGAGATACTGAATCTTACCCATTTGCGTTATAATAAAGCGACCTAAGGTAAAGTCATCAAGCATCTCATATGCGTAATAAACTTCATCAGGAGTGGAATTGAACATGGGTATAAAAATTGCATTTTTCCTCAATTCCATGCTACCACTGAACCTATTTCCATCGAAAGGTCCCCATCTGTAGTTCTTGATCGATCCCATTCGAAGGATGAGCTGAGGAGCTTCAGGGGTATCCAAACTGAAAGTAAAATCACCATCTGATGGATCTTCGTTATTTTTCCAGGATGTCATGAACCTGTTGGTACGAGTTTTGAGCTTCCACCCAAGCTCCATACCAGGTAGCAATGTATTACAGATATGATCGAAACTCTGCCACAAATAATCATCCCCATTCTTCACAACAAGATTGCCAGAGCCTAAAAGCTGCAAAACTGGACTTCTTCCTGCGACGGTTTGATTTGTAGACCACACGGTAGCCATAGAGCTGTTGTATAGAGATAAAGCACCATTAAAACCCATAGTTAGAAGTCCAAAAGAGTCCTTCAAAGGATGGTCTTTGTTGGCCACCCAGACCACAGTCAAGGGTATGTTGTGATACCATATTCCCAAGTACTTTCTAATGGGATTTCCGAGACCGAAGAAGCCCAGAGCAAATCTCTGGTTGGAAGACACCAAGGTATGCTCTTCGGTGAGGTTCTGGTTAGGTGTTAATGTGTCGGCTGCAGTGGAAGTATATAAGGCCAGGCATACAAATGTGCAACAGACTGCAAATAGCACCGAACCACACATGACTAAATTTGGGTTTGCAAGCTCCAGAACAGGTACTGCAAGGAAAGATCTCCTAACAGATTAAATCAGATTTTAATGGGTTTTGAAGGTTTTCCCTTTGCTGGAAAAAGTCAGAACTGGAGAACTTAGCAGATTAAATACCCGTCACCATCTTGGACTATACGATTCAGATGGTCAATTGCCAACTTAATGATATTACAGTCCTTCTTCTGGTGATGATTAATAGTAGTTTACCTTTTCATCCTCTAGAGATTTCCATTCTGAAATTTTGATTGGTGGGTTATTGCGGGGGGAGCGGGGAAATCAGGAATGTTGAAAAAAACCGGACAGATTGACCACATCCCTACTGGCTCACAGACTACATTTTCATTTTTCCCCATTTTACTAATTTGTGGCTCGTATTAATGTAATCTCTTGTTTTCAGGTGATGCGATCAATACAAGAAATAAGAAATCATGGCACAACCAGATTGATAGTGACACTTAAGCCTTTGCCTGCCTCAATTTCTTGAAAATGAAGGTTACTAAATCTAGAGTTTAGAGCATTTCACTTTGACTCTACTTTGAGATGATTTGACTATGAATAGAATTAAAGAAAATCAAATTGAAATTATACAGAAACCCAAGAAAGAGAATATCATTACCAGGGAGATTACTCAGAAAGCTCTATGAACAAAGTAGAAACAAAAAATGAAGTCCATGAAAACTCAAATCACAACTAAATTTACAATGAACTTCATTCAAGAAGGATAAGAGAAAAATTATAAATTGAATCGGATCCCTCTATCCCGCATGAAAGAAGACCTACTGATCTCTAGCTTTCCCTATATTGAGGAACTATATATATATTGAACAATGCTGAATAATTTGAGCCAAATAAATCGGACTATACAATTCTTCTAGAGGCCGTACCTTCAACTACCGGCCATCCAATATAGTGACGGTGACTTGATTCACAGTACATGATTCATCTTGCTTAGTTGAAGATGAATCTGTCTCTGCTGGCCTTCTTCCCAGGCAAAATCCTGGGTGTTTAGGCTGGGGAAGTGTTGTACTTTCACTGCTTAACATCAGCACTACAGTTGCCATGTTTGGTCTGTCTTCAGCTTGCTCCTGAACGCACAGAAGACCGACTTGTATGCACCGTAATATTTCACAAGGAGTATGTGCTTCACCAACTGCTGGATCCATTACTTCTAGTCCTCTTCCTTCTCTCCATAGCTTCCAAGCCTGCAAAAAATAGCAAATCATTTGTTCTCTTAAGTACTTGTGTAAGAGGAACTGCTGTGAAATTATATAGTTTATGCATGTAACTTTAGATGGAATTAAAAAGAATTATTATTATTATTACCCAAAAAAAAAAAAAAAAACTCTTTAGATGGAATTCTGTGAATATCTTATACTTACATGTGCGAGAAGGTTGAGATGGTTGCTCATGTGATAGAATCCTCTATTCTTTTTACCACTAACAATCTCTAAGACCAAAACTCCAAAACTAAAAACATCTGATTTCACAGAGAAAATGCCATCCATTGCATATTCTGGGGACATATAGCCACTGCAAGTCAAAGAACAAATAGAAGCAAGTTAATAACTGCCATTTCTACACGGGAACTGAAAAGGGAAATCTTGTGCTGCTTACTATGTTCCCACTACTCTTCTCGTATTGGCTTCTGTCTCATCTCCACCAAAAATTCTTGCCATGCCAAAATCAGAAATCTTTGGATTCATTTCTTTATCAAGTAGAATATTGCTTGCTTTGAGATCTCTATGAATGATTCTAAACCTAGAATCTTGGTGAAGATAAAGAAGCCCCCGAGCAATCCCACAAATGATGTGAAATCTCCTTTTCCAGTCGAGCAATGCACTTCTCTCTTTATCTGATAAATATAGAGAGAATGCAAAAGGGTTAATTGAAAGACTTGTTTTATATCTAGATATCCGACATGTAAAACATCAGAAATGATGTACTTACTAAATAATATGGAATCCAGGCTTTTATGTTCCATGTATTCATATACAAGCATCTTCTCTTCCATATCAATGCAACATCCCAGGAGTCGAACTAAATTTCTGTGTTGAAGCTTTGCAATCAATCTAACCTCATTTTTGAATTCTTCTATCCCCTGCCCTGAGTTCTTTGAGAGTCTCTTGACTGCAACTTCTTGGCCTTCAACCAGCATGCCCTGATCAAATATTTACATTCAGAAATGTATTCAGTAGAATTCCTAGTTTCATTTCCATCTAGTTGAATTTATCAAATGGTTCTTGGAGGATCAAGATTTACCTTGTAAACACAACCAAAACCACCTTGACCTAACTTATTTCTTTCGGAAAAGTTTTCTGTTGCTATTGCGATGGTGCTAAAGTCAAATAATGGTAGCTCAAGTTCCTCTGCTGTGCTCTCTCCTGAATAATCTCTTTTACTAAGGATAACGGATGCATTCAGCAGAAAATCTTGGCTTCTTTCTTGTAAACCTAGAGATAAATAACAAAACATACATTAGGTATCAATCAAAACAGTAATCTGCAAATTGTGCCGAACTTTAAGAAAGAATTCAAATCGCTCATTACCTTTATTGTCCATTCTATTTGATTTTTTTGTATGTGATCGTAACCTTAACCTCCTCCGCACTAAATATATGCTGATTACAGCAAGGAGAACTGCTGCAACAACTGCTACGCAAACCACGATGACGGTTCTTTTAGTTTTACTAGAATGATTGGCAGATCCAACGTTTCCAGCAAGGTCTGAAATTAAAATGTCAAAAATTGTTAATTCACATTCATACCTGTTAAAATATGGGCTTGACCCTAACTCAAGCCCAAAAGCTAGTTCAAGGGGGGTGATTGTCCAAGACCCTATTTACTAACACTCCCCCTCACTCCATATCACACTCCCTCTAGAGTGTGAAATTCAACATGAGGACCCAACATCGACAAACAATCACACACAAACACAAGCAAAATGAGCTCTGATATCCTGTTAAATATGGATTGTACCTAACTCAACCCCAAAAGCTAGCTCAAGGAGGAAGGATTGTTCAAGACCCTATATACTACAATTGACCCTTATACAAACCCGACGTGGGATTCTCAACGATATCCATTACCACTAGATTAAGAAACGCACTGCATGTGGACATTAACATTACTGTGTTTCCAGTAACTTATACATCAATCATGTTTCAACCTTTCACATTTCAAGATTCAAGTCGATTTCTTCACAAAATAAAATGAATCTGGATGTATTTTTACTTGCAGAAAATCCAACTTCAATGAAAGTTTGAAATAATACTGTGATGATTCCTTTTAGGTGAAAAACATCAGAGGATCCTTTCATTCAAACAGAAGAATTGTTGGATTTAGAGCTGGGATGCCTCCAGATTGTTTTTTAAGCAAACTATTCTCTAATTGAACGCTGATTTTAACAAATAAATAAACAAAAAGACATTTACTTTTAAACAAATAAAATAAAGATAGAGATAGTAAATTCCGAACGGAATGGAGGAGGAAGTAATGTGTTTTGGTGAAAGCATCTTTAATTTTCTTGATCAACTTCTGCCTACCAACCAAAGTAGTCAATATGGAAATGGAACTGAAAGTACAGGAATAGTTCAAACAAAGAGAACTCGGGAAAAGACTTTGATAAAAGAATCAAGGGACTCAGCCCATGTCCGAAAATATACTAAATAAAAACACAGGATTACTTTACAAGGTCATCATATTCTTTTAAAATTATTCATAGTAATGGTTAAATATGGTTCCATTATTTTACAAGGATTCTACAACCACCAATAGTATTACTTCTAACCAGACCGAGAGTACTAGGAAAGTCAACAAAGTCGGCCATGGCCCACAGAAACGTTGCGAGTTTGAAGCAAATATATATATATATATAGGTCGGGCCAACGAAATTTGGTCTGTTCACAGTCTTACTGGGGCCCATTATAATTAGATTCTTCAAATGATATCTCGAATTTGCCAAAAAACAAATACTACATTTTTCAAAATTAAATGTTTCTACCTATTTAGTTACACTAACTTATCACATCAATCAATCAATAATGTAGATAACTAAAATAGATTTAAAACCCTTCTCTAAATTTTGTATTTAAGTTAAAAATAAATATTTTTTAAAAATTGTAAAAATACATTTTTTCCCTTTTTTTTTTTTCGGAGTCCATGACTAATTCCTTTGATCCAAACCAAACCAATTAAAGCTCGTTTCTCTTTTGGAAAAGAGGGGCCCGGCCCTCCTTAGTGTTCCTCTATTTAGAAAAGCCGATACAATAATTGTTCAAAGTCGAGAGAGACCAACCCTTTCCCATGCACTAACTCTTCACCCACCTCCTCTTTATAATTGAGAAAACAACAAATAATCAGTACCGTGAACCATGGGTGCGGACCTCTGTCAAAACTATTAAAGAAAAATCATAGAATTTTTTGATCGTTAGACAGCGACGTGCCTCCTCATGTTTCTTTTTCTTTTTGCCTTAAATACGAAGTTGTCCTAAACAATGTGAGCAAGTAGAATAAGAAATAAAATTAAAATTAAAAAAAAAATGATTTTGGCATTCTAATTTTTAAAGAATTAGTTGTTCTGAGATCGTGGTTTATCATTCAAACATATATAGAAGAGAATGCCCCTATACACACGTTATTCATTTCCAAATTGTTACACCAAACATTTTAAATAAATCTCACCCATTTTTCAACCTTAGATATTCATTTTTTCAAAAAATTAAAAATACAAATGATTTTAATTTACAGTTAGAAAATTTTGGAAAATACTTGAACGAAACGTACCCGAAAAAGCTACTCGAACGTAGAGGACTTGCACTTGGACGCCTTCAGATGCTTCATACTGCCTCAAATCGAGAAGATCAGAAGTCCAAATTACGCAGCCGTGGCCACCTGCTGAAATGTTTGAATTTGCATAAGCGGTGCAAGAACAATTTCTCAGGCACATCTTTCTGCAATCATCCAAAGTCATGGTCTGGTCAGCGAATGCAGTTGAGCTGTCTGGGAGTTTCATATTGCTCAATGCCTGAAATCCATCACTACGGCAATCCAATTTGTGTTCCCTAACGCACCCGGCAGACCCATCTCTCAAGTTCCATGCCTGCGGATTTCTGGGCTCAAACCCATTCATACACTTGCATACTGGAGAATTATTTGAATCACAAACCCCGAAATTCCCACATTCTTTGTAGCTATCGCATTGATCTTTCGCCGCGTACCAGAAAAGGTTCCACATTTGGCTGGCTTCTATCCAAGTAAAGCGTTGAAGAGTGCCGGAAGGATTCAAAACCAATCTCGATTTAGGTGACGAATTATGCAATTCATACGTGTAGTACACCTCGTCTTGATTTAGAACAAATGAAAAAGTTATAAGTGAACTAGACTTCATCTCTGGTACGCCACTGAATCTGACGCCATTCCATGGACCGCTCCGATACTTAATCTCTTGCCTTTTCATCAAATAACACTCTGGAAATCCCTTGGTATCTAACACGAAACGATAGTCTCCCGGAGATGGGTCATCGGAACTTTTCCAAGATGTTAATTGTCTATTTAGGCTTCTTTTTGAGTCCCAACCTAACTTCATCCCGGACAACAATGTGTCCGTTGGATAATCAAAGCTCTGCCACAGATAATCCCCAGGGTCAACATTGTCTTCGTGTCGGAGAACAAAATTTCCATTATCAAACAATTGCCCAACCGTGTTTGCGACCCTCGATTGATTTGACGACCACACGGTATCTCCAGTTTCGTCAATCAGCACAATGTTTCCATCTTCGGCAATCTTCAGAAACCCAGAAGAGTTATTGAGGGGATGCTCTCTGTTCGCAACCCAAACGACAGTCTTGATTGGTATGTACTTGTACCATATCCCCAAATACCATCTACTAGAATTACCTGGATTGAAGAAGCCCAATTCAAAAATATCCCTAGAAGAGGATATGGTCTGATTCTGGGTGAGAGGCTGAGTAGGAGTTAAGAGATCAAGACCCGAAACAGGATTCAGAAGAAGACCTAAAGGGATGAAGAAGAACAAAATTAGGTAACAAGGAAAGCTGAAGTTGGCAAAGCAGCTCATCTTCGGGGTTGGTTACTCTGGTCTCTGATCTCTAGCATGCCTTCGCCCGAGTCTCTTCGATTTTGTTCTAGTTAGTACGTGCGGAACGGCTTTGATAGGGAGTGCGGGAGATAGGAAAAGAGTCCGCTTGACTAATTTTAATCGCTTTTATTACTCTTCCTTAGAAAAGATACTCTGGACGGAGTTTTTAAGAGACATACTCTATGAGTTTCAAGATGTTTGTCAAAAGGGAATGCTTGATTATCTAGTGCTTTTTTTTAATATATATAAATATATATATATATATATATATATTATTATTATAATTCTATTTAGATATATTAAATTTTAGATATACTTTATCTAAATAGGTAATATATATTACCCCCTTCTTCTGGAATATCTGAAACCCTTAAGAAGGGAGTGTTTGTTTCAAAATGTTAATTAGTTGAGAAGAGAGTCTTTTGTTACCCATTCTAAGGCCAAAAGATTAAATCTTACTAGTTTAATGATAAACTGCAACACTTGAAATCGATAAATTTCAAATTCTTGTTGAGAGTGGGTTGAGAGCTTGAGGATGGGTGATGGTGAAAAAAAAATTCTAAGGTCAAAAGTTTTAAATAAATTTTCTATTTAACCCTTAATAATCATTTCAGTTTTAACCCTTTCCATCGACATTTTTATTATATTAACATCTTCCCATTTAAAATTCCACCGATCTTTGATGAGAAATAAGGAAAGAGAAGTTGATAAGTGATTAAATAAATAAACAAAAAAAAAAAAAAACCTGAGAGTAACTATCATTTTAAAACAGAAAGACTATTTTATAAAACTAACCCCCTCAAAAATAAATTAGGGGCTTAGAATTTTATAGTACACATTTGGATTCCATTTTCTATTACCTCAACAAAAATGAATTAATACTAGTCTCTAAAATATCAAATAATCAAGGGTTTAGTTTATTTATTTATGTTTTAATTTATAAAATATATTTAAAAGCACATGCAATTTTTTTTAGTAATATAGCATAGAGAATAATCGAAGATACTGTATGTGTTTAAAAGATCCTGATTCCTGAATCAGGTACTCACCGTAAAGGCACTTTTATGTTTTTGTTTTGTTCTTTTTATAACACAGTATAATTCTAAAGGTTCTAGGAGATTTAGAAAGCTAACTTTACTGTTCATTCAAAATTTTGAAAAAGAAAGTAAATTTTGAAAATGATTATCATGACAAAAGGTGGATATGGATTGAAAAATATCTTGGCGATCTGCCCACTTGCAAAATTTGAAAGTCATGATTATTACTCTCTCCTTTTTTGGAATTAAATACGGTTCGTTTTGATTTCCATGTATTGATTTAATTAATTGTAATATTATATATCATTTTTCTTAATAAAAATTTAATTAAATTAAAAAAATATGATATTTAATTTCATATAATTGAAAATAAAAAAATAGAACATTCAAATCCAAACGAAGAAATATAATTTAATATAAGTAGTGGAATAGTCTGATTAGTTGAATGTCTTAAATATTTGTTCTTTTGTTTTTCTATTAATTTTTATGAAGACTTGATTTAATAATAATAATAATAATAAAGATTTTTAAACTAAAACAAGATAATATTTTAAACAAAAAAATTCATACAAATCAAATGATATAATTATGTTTACTTTGATGAAAAGCCAGAATGTTAGGGGGAAAACTAGAAGGGACAAAGAAGAAAATTAAGAACTAAATACAGTCTACCTCTAATTTTTTTCCTCCCTTATTTTGTTAGCCATAGCGAAGCCGAAAAACTTATTTGGTAGGAGTGAAGAGGGGACGTACTTATTGAAGGAGGGGAAGAAAATTAGGTTGGATATGTATTATTTGCACTTTTTGATTGGAAGTATACGAAGAGTCTACAAGGGAAAGTAAATGAGAAGGAAATCTTCTGTTCCTTTATATTTAGACAGATCGGAGATTTACTTCTAATGATATTACTTTTTTATCCTTTGTCTTTTTCACAAATGCCTCTCTCCACCCTACAAGCAATTTACAAATAATTTATAATTTTATCTCCACCCTACAGGCAAAAACTAACATGGGTCTTCTACTTGAGGAGTCAGCCACCTTATTTGCATTTCCCGGGTGATGATGTATAGAGATGTCATAATCATTAAGAGACTCCAACTACCTCCTCTCTCTCATATTCAATTTCTTCTACATGAAAAGATACTTTGAGACTTTTATGATCCTTATAAATGTCACACTTTTCACCATAAAGATAATGTCTCCACATCTTCAAGGCAAAAACCACTGTTGCTGGCTCCAAGTCATGAGTCCGATAGTTCTTCTCATAAGGCTTCAACTGACACATTTTTCAACTTTTCCTCATCTTTACCATTCCCGACTTCCACAACATGAGCCAAATACCCTTCACACCTTTTCTAAAATGCTTTCCAAGCCAAAGCAGAAGACAAGATAGGAATAGCACCTCTAGTCTTTCTGCCTATTGTCTTCCCTTGACAATCAATATGAACATAATTTTGACCCACCAATTCATTCCCAAAATAGCATAAAAATCCGACTGATCGTGAGTCGCAACACGAACAAATTAAATCTATCTATCAAAACTAATGCAATTAGGGTAAGTAGGGTCGAACCCACAAAGAATTGAATTTCAATTTAAATAAAACCAATTAATGAGTAACAAAAAGGGGGGAATTTTTGAAAGAGTTAATCAAACAAAGAATTTAAAAACTAATTTAAAAAGAAGAATATAGATGAGAAAACTGTTAACAAGAAACAATCCGTAGGTCAATTGCTATGGGTCACTCATTGATCAAATAACACAATTAAATAATTTGTTTTAGAATCTTTCTTAGCGCTTAAATTCCTATCCTTTAAATAGAACTACTTCTCGCAGCGAGAAATAACATTCCTAATCTAATTAATTAAACTTACGTCGTACCGAATTATAAATTTAATTAACTAAATTGCATAAGCATGAAGGCATCACTAACGTCAAATCACATAAACAAAGTAACTTTAATTCATGCGATTTGATTCATACAATTTTCTATTGTCAAATAAAGTTGTTGGCCAAACCTTATTCAAACAATAGTTGCTACCTGTGGATTTATCAATCTTAGCGATAATATTTAAACCCTAACAGTATAATCATGCAAATTAATCTAGGTGAGCAATCTAAATTAATAAACATAATTAAAAAGATGAAAACAAGAATTGCAAAAATACTTAATAATAAAGAACAAATCTTTAATATAAAACAAACCAAATCTCATAACCCCATAATAAAATAACCTACTTCATGTTCTTGTTAACAAAAAACGACTACTCATAAGATATGATTAATAACCCGAAAAATACATAAGAAAAGAGAAAGAGAAAATCTGCCCATTGTCTTCAGAAATCCTCGGAAAATCTATCTTGAGTTGTTGTGTTCTCTTTTTAAAACTCTGAAAAAAGGCCTATTTATAGGAGTAAAAGACTCATCAATAAGTAGTTACCTAAAAAGATTCCAATAATAAAATAGAAACTTATTACAAAACGAAGTAGTTTAAGGAAAAATAATCAAATCCTAATAAAACTGAAAGTCTTTGCACTGGTCCACGATCAACGAACTTGGTCAACGCCATTGGTCAATCTGTAGTCCTCAACTTTAATTCGATGAACAGTGAAAATGGTGAATAGTATGCTGGAACAGTGTCGATAAAGAGTACGGCGACAACAATTTCGAAAAATCTTGAGCATTTTTCAACCTAATATTCCTACAAACAAAAATCAAGTATAGGGAAGTAAAATACATCTAAAACAACATAATTAAGTTAAGTTACATAAGATAATGGCATAAAAAGAACATAAAACTTAGCATAGTTATGTACAAATCACTGACATAGGTATCAATAAAAGATGGACCTCAAACTTCATATCCTCAATCTCAATTTGACATCCCCAAAATATTTTATTGGCCTCTTTAACTCTGTCTCCCGGTGTACCAATTCGATACGAATTCTCTAACCAAACATATTCCTTTAACAATTTCTTTGAAAACCGCTTCGATATGAAAAAATGAGAAGTACCACTATCAAACAATACATACGCAGGTATTGAGTTTAGAAAGACCATACCCGTGACCACGTCGTCTCCACAATTAGCATCACTTTGAGTCATTGCAAACAGTCTAGCATTAGTGTTTCTTTTTGGCTTGCCTTGTTGAGTAGTACCTACAAGTGCAACCTTCTGAGTCCCTGAGCCACCTGTTCCAGCAATCTTGTTCCCTTGAGCCTTGGGACAATACCTAAGCATGTGATCCTTCGACTTACAACCAAAACAGGCTCCAGCTTTCCAACAACACTCCCTTGGATGACGTCTCTAGCAATGTTGACACACTGGAAAATCAATAATCTATGTCGGTCTAGCTGCCCTCTTGAAATCAACTCTAGTAGGTCTCAAACTCTTGTTGGAAGGAGAAAATCTCAAAGATGGTACTTCTCTCGAACCTTGTCCCGAAAGAAGTGACAGTCCCTATCTCAGACATCTGTTCTCTGCTTGTCTCAATGTCACCTCTGTTTCAAATTTTTGTACCCCATCTGTCATAACCTGATAAGTCATCTAATATGTTAAACAAAAGAGAATAATAATCTATTGATAGTTTCTGACAACTAG
>JAOXNR010000030.1:5757664-5788253 GCA_028571225.1 Parsonsia alboflavescens
CTGGAAACTCGGGCTTCTCAGATTTTGACTGTATACGTAGGGAGCATTACTTTAAAAAATTATTATTTCAAAAAATGAAAATATAAATTACATATAATGGGAAAAAAATGCATTGGTGTTGAAAAGAAACCGGTAGTTAAACGAAAAGAATAATTTTAGAAGAAAAATAATAATAAAAAAAAAATCAAAATGATATTTGTGGGAATCAAACACAGAACCACTTCAACAAAAGTCAAGCATTCTACCACCAAGCTACGACTACACATACAAATATTTGAAGCCTGTAATAGTAAAAAAACCGTTAGTTAACTGATGGTTTTTTCTCATTCCTATAATCCAACCGAACCCAACCCAAGTATAATTCGGTTCGGTTTCAAACCGAACCATTAATCGAAAAACCCAACCCATCTCAAACCGTTTCAGGTCGGGTCGGGTCGGGTCGATTCGATTCAGTTAACCGACCGCTGCTCACCCAGACCAGAGATGTCACCGGAGTTGCTGATTGGAGTCACACCGGGAGGATGTGGAGTCACCTCAAGAGGAGGTGTGGAATTGAATGTTGATAGAGTGATAGTACCACCACCTTTCTTCTTCGTAGCAACTTGTTTTACCCGCACCATGGTGAAATCAAAGGTAACCACAAACAGATTCGGCACAAACTTGTGAATATTGACAGAAGAACACAAACAAACGGTGAGGAGAAGCCAGAAGAAAAGAAAACTAGAAAACCCCCTTTTTATAATCACGATAATGGTAATATGCAGATAAACTTCGAGATTAGTGCAAAAATATCTAGGGCAGATAGAGGGATTTGTTGTAATCGAAGACAGAAACTTGAGGACTTTGAGCATGGATCAAGGTATTTTAAATGGTAATGACATTAAACTAACCAATAGAATTTAAATAAAATATCGCCAGGGAAAAATTTTTGAAGCAAATCAAATATATTATTATTATTATTCTTTTTTAAAAAAAGTATGAGTAAGGTAGTCACTTTAAGTATGGTAGGATCTGCTTGATTATCCTGCTAAGATCAATTTCCCTTGTCATCACAAAGGTTACTAAACTTAAATTAAGAATATATAGAGAGAAAAATAAATTATCAAGCAACCAGAATTTTAGTGAAGGTGTGTGTACATGATGAAAACTCATTTCCCTCAATCTAAGATAGTTTTCACACAACCACTAGGGTAGCTTTTTGCAATGATGATTTTGATTATGTATAGCTAGCTGAACTTGTAGTGAAGGTGAATCTTTTCTCAGAAAATAATCAAATTTTGTCTTAATCAATGACTTTCCCTTGTTCCTCCTAAGCATATCCGAGATAATTTTCATACAATCACTAATGGAGGTAACTCTTTTCTCAGAAAATAAGCAATTTTATCCGAAATTAAATGACATTCCCTTGTTCCTCCTCGGCATTCCTTTTCCATTTTTTTTAAAGGAAAATTGAAGAAATCAATCATGTCTGTGTAAAAGAGGTAAAACTCTAGTTTCATGAAAGATATTTTTACAAACTGCCTACATGCGAAATTTAAAAATGATAAATCTTCAACAATAATAAAGGAAAGAAATCAAAATAAGATAATATTGTTGTACAACTATACTATAGAGCAACTGACATACTAGTGTTATTTAAATATCAAGAAAACAAACTCCTAAAGCTTTCCTCAACCACTCAAATGTTTTAACATCCAAAGGTTTAGTAAAAATGTCAGCCAGTTATTTTTCCGTTGATACATGCTCAATGACTACAATCTTAGTTTTTACCAATTCTCTAATGAAGTTATATCTTATGTCAATGTGTTTAGTACGAGTGTGCTGAACAGGATTTTTAGATATATCAATGACATTCTTATTGTCACAAAACACAGTAAACATATCCTATACAATACCATAATCTTTTAGCATTTGTTGCATCCACAATAGTTGTGTACAACAACTTCCAACACCAATGTATTCAGCTTTTGTTGTTGATAATGAAATTGAGTTCTGCTTCCTACTATACCATGAAACCAGATTGTTTCCAAGATAGAAATATCCTCCAAAAGTGCTCTTGCGATCATCCAAGTTTCCTACCTAGTCTGCATTGCTAAAACCTGCCAAAAATGCTTTAGTGTCAGTTGTATACCAAATGCCATAATGTAATGTAGTATTGATAACGAATGATTCTTTTGATAGCTATCAAGAGAGACTCTTTGGGATTTGCTTGATATCTGGCACAGATGCCAACACCGAGACATAGGTCTGGTCTACTTGCTGTAAGATATAACAAGCTCCAAATCATACTTTGATACAGACTTGAATCCATAGTTGTTCCTGCATTGTCTTTAGATAGTTTCAGATTAGTACAGATTCATGTTCTAACAGTTTTAGCTTTTTCGAGACCGAATTTTTTAACCAATATTCTTGCATATTTGCTTTGTGAGATATATATCCCATCTGCAAATTGTTTAACTTGCAATACCAGAAAAGATGTCAACTCACCAACCATACTCATTTCAAATTCTTGTGTGATTTGTTTCACAAATTAATTTGTGTGTTGGACAGAAGTAGAACCAAACACAATGTCGTCAACATAGATTTGAGCAATTAAAATATCATTAGAAAATTGTTTTACAAACAAAGTTTTATTAACTCCCCTTCGTTTGTAACCCTGTTCCAAAAAATATTTTGTTAACCTTTAATAACAAGCTTGATTAGGAAAATTAGGATCAATAAAGCCTTTAGGTTGTTCAACATAGACCTTTTCACACAAAATACCATTCAGGAATGCACTTTTGACATCCATTTGATACAGTTTAAATTGACACAGACAAGCAATACATATCAATAGCCTAATTGATTCCAATCTAGCCAGAGGTGCAAATGTTTCATCAAAATCTATACCTTCTACTTGTGTATATCCCTGAGCAACTAACCTAACATTGCTTTTAACAACACTTCCAGACTCATCAGTTTTATTTTGAAGATCCATTTCGTACCAATAACATTTATATTTTCTCGTCTAGGTATTAGTGACCAAACATCCAATATGTTGAATTGTTCTAGTTCCTCATGCATGACATTTATCCAATAGTGGTCTTTCAAAGCTTCATTCACATTTTTGGGTTCTATAGTAGACAAATAGCAGACAGAGCTAATAATCTCTCTATAGTTAATTTTAACCTTACCTCTAATGCATGTTCCTTCCTCCAAATCTCCAATTACTTCTTCCAACGGATGTGTTTTTTGAATTCTAGAAAGAATTTGTCTTGAAACTCTCTTACCTGTTTCTGTTTGCGTCTCGTAAGTTTCATTATGTGTTGCTCCTGATGAATTTCCTATGGATTGAGCTGTCTCAAGCGGAATACAGCATTTCTCTGAGTTACTAGGGGAACCATGTCCTTCATCTGTTGATTGTTCTTGTTGTCCTGTCATTTGAGTACCAGATTTTCCTGTTTCTTCATCTTCTGGCCTTGATAAAGTCACTGTAGATTCATCAAACACAACATTAGTAGACTCCATGATTTTTCCAGTATGTTGATCAAGTACTCTATAAGCTTGACTATTTGTTGCATATCTAAGAAAAACACCAACATCACTCTTTTGATCAAACTTTCCAAGCCTGTCTCTATCATTCAAAAGAAAGCACTTACTTCCAAAGACATGAAAGTAACAAACATTTGGTTTCCTTCCTTTCCATGTTTCATTGGACATCAACTTTGTTACTGTCCTGAAATAAACATGATTAATGATATAACAAGCAGTATTTATTGCTTCAGCCTAAAATTTTGATGGTATTCCTTCAACACATAACATTACCCTTGCCATATCTCGTAGAGTCCTATTTTTAATTTTTACAACACCACTTTGTTGTGGTGTTTTTGGTGTAGAGAATTCATGTAAAATGCCATGATCATCATAGAAATTAGTGAAAATGGTATTTTCAAATTCTTTTTCGTGATCACTTCTAATACGAACAATTTTTTCAAACACATCAGCTTTTTCGATCATTAATCTCATGGATAATCTTTTGAATGATTCAAAGGAATTTGATTTTTCCCTAAGAAAATCTACCCTTGTAAACCTTGAAAAATCATCTACACAGATAAATGCATATTTATTACCTCCAACACTTTCGACTTGCATAGGACTCATGAGATCCATATGTAATAGTTCAAGTGGAAGAGAAGTAGTAATAAAATTGACAGCTTTGTGTGTTTTATGCTTCTGTTTTCCGAGTTGACAAGATTCATACACGACACCTGTATTACCACCAAGATCAGGAATTCCTTTGACAGCACTTGTAATAGAAATTTCAGTTAGTTATTTGAAGTTTACATGTTCTAACCGCTCATGCCACAATTTAATACTATCATGACTAGCACTGTTTCATGATATAGTTGTATCAGTAGTATAATAGTTACAAAGGATCTAGTACCAAACAGTACACAGTTTTTATTTTCGTCATACACATGACATGCATCCTTAGTGAACTTAACAAATAACTTGTCATTACACAAGTGACTAATACTGATTAAATTAGTATGAAGCCCTTCTACTAAAAACACATTATGAAGGTGAGACATTCCTGTTATCATATGAGTTCCGTTTCTCAAGATTTTTTTCCCTATTTACCATCACCAAAGGTAACTTAACCAAGATTGCATTCACGATAATCTTTCAATTATTCCTTTTTACCAATCATGTGACGAAACAGCCACTATCAAAGAACCATAGATCTGAATTGGACACTCTTAAAGACAGCCAAACATTCATGCCTATTTTTCTTAGCACAAACTTTTTTAAGCTTGTGATTCCAAACCTGGTGTTGTGTTAGTTACTTGTGAGGGATAGTGTTAAACAACATCTCAAAATAGTTTGGTTTGATATGTCCTCTTCGAAGACAGTAATGACAAGTAGGTACAAATAACTTTTTCTTACCTTTTACTGAATATCTTAATATGTTAGTACCTTGTGAGTGTGACTTTAACACCTTTGAGTTTTCTATTCTGAGAGCACAGTCATCATAGCATAAACCACAACGATCAAGTGTCTATCGTTGTTCTGCTAATATTTGATCTAGCTTTTTTGTGCCACTATTCATCATCCTCACATTTTTCGTTATATTGTCATGCTCCTTTGATAATTTTTGAAATTTCTGCTCCTTTTCTTCACAATCTGCAATCAAAATATTGGTTTTAGTTTTCAATTGTTCTTTCTCAGACATATGTATTTTTACCTTAAGTTCTAATTCTCTGTTTAGTTTAATGCACTGTTTGAACAACTCTTCATAGACTTCTAGCATTTCCTTAGGGATGAGTTCACTGTCACTATCTATATCAGTTAATTCAGGAAAAGATTTTCTTACCTCCATCTCTTCATCGAGTTCAACATTTGTCATACTTGAATTGTCACATTTTGACAAAACAACTTCACCATGTAGAGCAACAAAATAAACTATTTGTTCAGTTCTTTCCTCATCCTCATCACTCCAGGTAGTAACAAAAGACTTCTTATGTTTTTTGAGGTAGGTTGTGCATTCGGCCTGAATATGGCCATAGCCTTCACATTCCCTGCACTATATTCCTATGTTAGTTTTGATATTAGAATCAATATTCTCAGAAGAAGACTTACCAGGTTTTTCTTGTTTCCAATATTGTTTTTGAATTGATCGGAATTTGGTTTTCCATTGATTCGTCTGTACATTTTGTTGAAATTTAGTGAGATTAGAGACATTGCTTGCTGAACATCGTCTGAACAATCAATTTCTGAATCAATGGGGTCAGTAACTTGAAAAGCAATACTTTTGTCCTTTCGATTTGACTTTAAGTTCATCTCAATGGTTTGTAACGAGCCGATCAGGTCATCATATTTGATCGTATCAATATCTTTTACTTCTTCAATTGCAATTACTTTATGAGAAAACTGTTCCGGAAGTGATCTCAGAGTTTTGCGTACCAATGTTTCATTGGTCATTTGTTTTCCAAGCGTGAGACTCATTAGCTAGATCATTCAATTTTGCATGAAAATCAGCAATAGTTTCAATTTCGTCCATTTGTAATTTCTCAAATTGAGAACTTATCATTTGTAGTTTGGAGTGACACACAGTTGATGTTCCTTCATGTGCTATTTGTAAGGTTGTCCAGGCCTCCTTAGCTGAACTACATTGAGCAATCAAACGAAACTGATTAATATCAACTGCGTTAAAAATAGCATTAAGAGCTTTTGAATTAAAATAAGCTTATCTATCCTCTTCATCTGTCCAGGTATCTTCATCCTTCAGTTGATCCTTCTCATCTTTGGGGGGAGTCCATCTTTTCCGGACTGATTGACAAGTTTTTCCATCTTGTGCTTTAATAAACGCAATCATCCGAGCTTTCTCATATGAATAATTTGATCAGTTGAGAAGAGGTGGCCTACTCACAAATCCTCCTTCTTGTAGTCCACTCATAACTGCACAAAAAGATTCCAAATCCAAGAACTTTCACTAATTCGTTAGTGTGTGGCTCTGATACCAATTGATAGAATCTTTTGCTAGAAATTATATTAATAGTATATGTAATATATTGAATATGTAAATACTTGCAAAAAGTAAATGAACATCAAGATTTAATAAGGTTCACCACATTGGAATAAATCTAATATTAGGCTACGTCCTCAAAGCCAAGCCAAGCTGCAAAATCCACTAAGATAAAAACATTATAACAGATGTAGTATAGAACAATAGAATCCTTCTAGTCTATCACTACGCTATACAATGTTTTACCTTACCAACTCACTGCAAGAATCTTTCTTGCATATATCGCAACATCTTCTAGAACCCCTATGAAGATGATAAAACTTCTCCCGAAGCTGAACTCCCTATGAGTACTGGAACTGTTTCACAAGAACCGTTGTGATACTCCCATGACATGCCTGTGAAAGTTTGCAGTAGTGAAGTAGTGATGCTCCTCCCTAGTCATATTACCATAAATATTCTCTCGAATATTTATAAGGATTTTTTAGCAACGACTTCTCAGCATGATACTTAATCATCGTCAATCTTAAGGATAACTTAGAAAATCTTAGGAGAAACCGTATCAAACAAATCAGCTCTCAATCTTAAGGATAAATTAGAGAATCTTAAAGATCTTAATAATCTCCTAATTCAACTCAACTATTGATTTGAACAATCTCTAAAGCTCATAACCAACATATCAGTATTCCAATAAATCTTAAAAAACCGTGTGATAAGTTTCAAAAATAATAGCCAACACAAATATCTAACAAAGTGTCATTAATAGCCCTACATCTTGATACAATGATCAAGATGTTGAAAAGTAACAGTAAGTAGAATCCCAGCCCTGGACGATACACCATTTCATGGGCTATATTTTTTGCTTCAGAGCCATCCTATTTTATCCATTTCTTAAAGTGCAAGATGAAAAGGTCAGAGTGCATAATGGTAGTGAGAGAAATACTTAATTTTTCTGTTCATCAATGGGAAAACTATAAAGTGGGTGCCATTTTTAAATCAACTTTTTGCTATTGTTGGTAATCTGATAATCTTGTTAATTCAAGAAGTTTCTTGGACAATTTTTTTAAAGTGGTTGATTAGTCCTCGACTCCGGGATGTTTGTTTGAGAATTTTCTCCCAAATTCCCCTGAATCCTGAAGTCAGTGTAGCTCAAATACTCGTGAAAGAGCCATAAAGTCTCGCTGACATTTAAGTTTAAAAAATCATTTTCAATTGAATCATCATTTTTACCAAATCAACACGCTTATGATGTATCCATTTCCCTAGTCTATTTTCATTCTGAAAAAAAAGAGAGGCTAATTGTCTGCAAATTTCCACAGAGCAGGTGGCCTGAAGTTTTCAGGCTATTGTGAAGTTCCTACAAAATTTTGAGATCAGTGTTTACTACAGAAATTCACCAGTAAAACTTTTTGTTACGCTGTAACATAAATGTTCTGATAGGATCAATTTAGAGAAATTGGGAAAAGGATAGCAAGGGAGCCGAGAAAGAGAAAGACAAGAACAGAGGTTTTGTAGGAAAGAAAGGAAACTGTCTTCTTTTTCATATCTTGACGAAAAAATACTTCAACCTATAAATAGGAAAGGACATGCAAGAATAAAGGAACTAACTAGCAGAATACAAGGAAACAACCCCCACTATCTCATCACGATCTAGTGATTTATTTGACTAATTCTATTGACCAGCTAACTGACTAAACAAAGTAACAAGCAAGGGAAACATGCTACTGACTCAGTCACCGTACTTTGCTGTGTGGGAAACCGTATCATGTTCATCGACCTTCCATATCTGAAAGAGTGACTTCATTTACAGAGGACACTTTGTTACTGTCAAAGTTATTGAGCAGGGCAAAGCAAAGTCGATAGTAAAGTTGCAGAATGAAAATGAAGCTGAACGATTCTCATTCAATCTGAAGCCTAATTTGTATGCATCTCATGGCTTCTGACGGAGAGCAGGACTTGGATTCTGCTAATTATTCATCCTCTAAAGGAAGTCCTTTACCCTCATTCCATAAATCCCAGGCCTGAAATCAGATCCAAAAACATTAAAATGAAATTCAAGTATTTAGACATCATAGGATTCAGACTAAATTTATGAGCAGGGGCTATGAACTTGCATAACCAAGAAGGTTCCTGTGTTCTTTTTGCCACTGACAATTTCCAGTAACACAACTCCAAAGCAATAAACGTCAGATTTCTCCGAAAAAAGTCCTCCCATTGCATACTCAGGAGACATATAACCACTGCAACTCATTGAAATATAAAGTTAGTACTCATTCATTTACACAAGTGAAAATTGGAGGCCCTTGTGAAGTAACATTATAGAATATAGATGCATGGTGAAATCCATATATGCATACAGTAGAATCTTACAATGTTCCAACAACCCTTAGTGTGTTCCCGATCTCTTGACTAACTTGGAAAGATCTTGCAAGGCCAAAATCTGAGATCTTAGGGTTCATGTTCTCATCCAAGAGGATATTGCCAGCCTTTATGTCTCGGTGAATTATTCTTAAACAAGAATCGTGATGGAGATAAAGAAGTCTTCTAGCAATACCCTCAATTAGGTGGAAGGGTTTCGACCAATCTAGTTGCAGCCTTTTTGTTTGATCTGCTCACCATGATTAACAAATGTAGAAAAGATCAGCACCCTCCTATTGAAAAGAAAGGCAACAAGTAATTTTACTGTGCATATTTGGATCTCGTTCCCAGACACTAGATGAATAATGAAAGTATTTTTATGAATTATTTCATCAGGATGAGGCGCATTCGGAAATGAAGAAGTTATTATTCCGAATTAAATCTTTGAATCACAAGTGATTGAGAAACCAATATAAGCAAAAGCATTTACCAAAGAGAAAAGTATCCAAGCTTTTGTTCTTCAAGCATTCAAGAACTAGTTGTTAGGAAACTATCCTCTTGACCTTCTTCAACCTACAATGAATCACTCACAACAAGAAAGACAAAGAAGGAGTGTGATAGAAGATTTGTTTTCGAAGTTCACCCAACTAGGGCTACTTCTCTGTGCAGAGGCACTCTGCAAAAGTTTTCACTAGACAAAAGAGTTTGGGGTACAAGGATGATCTTCTCTCGAGATCGGAGTACAATGGAGTGAGAACTTTCACTGAAAAATCAAACCTAGAATTTTCCTCTCCTTTTTCACTCTCTTTTCTCTCTTTAGACTTCCCGCCTCTCTCTCTATTTGTTTGTCACAACAGAATACTTTCTGTCTATCACTCTCCTATTCTACAGAGGAGCCTTTTGTCTTAAAAACAAAACAAATGTGAAAAGACAAAAGGAGTGGGCCAGCTCGAGCTTGAGCTCCAGCTCTGTCTGCTCAACCTCCAGGTCTGTGAGTTCAACCTTGACCTCTAGGTCTGCCAGCTCGACCTCGACCTCTATAGTATATTTGGCTTCACCCGCCAACAATCTCCCACTTGAAGATAAATATACCTGATGCACCAAGCAACTTTGCAATTGTCTTCTTTACTTGTGCCTCTACAATACTCCTCATCAATCAACATGGAGTAACACCAATGGTGGTAGTACAGAAGACATGTTTTTCTCTATCTACGACCTTGGTTAAAATGTCAGCAGGGTTCTTTGAGCCATCAATCTTTGAGCCATCTTGGGTTAAAATGCCTAAGATATTCTTGGCCTCTCCCAAGTCTTTCATAGCAAACTATGATGCTAGCATTTTCTTCACTTCAGCAATTCTCTTCATATTTGAACTAGCCACCAGCATGTCATCCATATACAAACAGAGATATACAATATCACCATCGCTATACTTGCGAAGGTAAACACAATGATCAAACTCACAATGTGCAAATCCTTTTTCTTCCATGAAACCATCAAACTTCAAGTACTATTGTTGCGGAGGTTGTTTCAAGCCGTACAAGCTCTTCTTCAAGCTACATACCATGTGCTCCTTACCTTTGACCTTAAACCTTTAGGTTGTGCCATGTACAATTGTTCATCTAAGTCACCATGTAAAAACGCTATTGTTACGTCTAACTGCTCGAGATGAAGGTCCTCCACTGCTACAATGCTTGGCAAAATCTTCACTACTAGTGAAAAAATTTCAGAATAGTCAATCCCTTCTTTTTGAGAAAAACCTTTGACTACAAGTCTGGCCTTATGTCCGATACTCCCATCAGCTTCATTCTTGATCTTATACACCCATTTGTTTAATAAGGTCCTTTTTCCTACAGATAACTTGCTTAGCTCCCAGGTCTTGTTCTGAAGTCTCGTCTCTCATGGCACGCTCCTACTGCATGTGAGATGTATCTTTCTTTACCTCGTCATAGGTCTCCGGTTCTCCCTAATCTGTGTACAAGACATGGCCTGGGACAATATTTGATGATGAATCAAATATTTCTTTCTGCTTCCTCACACTTGTGGACTTCCTCAAAACAGGTTCTTTAGAGTTGTTGGTCTGCTCTGAATCATTATGTTCCTCTTGAACTGCCTCCTCATTGATAATAGGTTCATCTTGAACCTCTTCTTCAGATGCATTCTGATTTGTTGGAGTCCTTTTCACAGGCACCATATCTAACTCAACACATTTTGATTCTTTGGCTTCTTCATGCTCTGTCTGAAGATCCTTGTACATCTTTTCTTCATGGAATACCACATTCCGGCTACGAATGACTTTGTTATTCTTGTAATCCCAAAGTCTGTAACCATACTCATCTCCACCATATTTGATAAAGATGCACTTTTGGGACTTAGCATCAAGCTTTTTCCTATCCTCCCTGTTAATCAAAGCATATGCAATGCAACCAAAGACCTTTAGATAGGAATTATTGACCCTTTTTCCAAATCATCCCTCTTGTGGTATTTAACGCACTAGATGGGCTTCTATTGATAAGGTAAACAATTGTATCAACTGCAGCAGCCCACAAGTGTAATGGGAGACCTACATGCAGTCTCATCCATCTCGCATGTTCTAGAATGGTCTTGTTCATTCTCTTAGTGACACCATTCTCTTAAGAAGTTCTAGGAACAGTCTTCAACCCACGTATGCCTTTCTGACTCAAGTACTCTGCAAATTCCTTGCTTGTGTATTCACCACCATTATTTGACTTTAAGCATTTAACTTGACAACTTGTTTCCTTGTCTACCATAATTTTCCACATTTTGAACACCCCAAAAACTTCTGATTTTTCTTGAGAGCATAGACCCAAGTCTTCCTTGTTGCATCATTAATGAATGTAACAAAATATCTCTTACCACCATAACAGAGCTCCTAAGCTGGTCCCCATACATCGATGTGAACTAACTTTAGCTTTTGACTTTTATTTTGTCGACCATTCAATTGAAAACTGACTGTCTTCTGGTTTCCATAGATGCAGCTCTCACAAAAATCTAGTTCAACCTTTTGCAATCTTGGAAGTAGCTTTCTTGAGTGTAACTGCTTTACACCTTTTTCACTAAGATGTCCCAACTGATGATGCCAAAGAGTAGATAGATTTCCTGTAGCTAATGTAGCTGCAACCATATCACTGATATTGTCTCCCTGGAGAAGGTAAAGTGTACCTGTACGCTTTCCCTTTGCTACTACTCTTGCTCCTGAGGTTATCTTCCACTCTCCGCATCTAAAGGTTGTTTCCAGGCCTTCTTGGTCATGTTTACTGGTTGAGATGAGGTTTTTCTTCAATTCCGGTATGTGTCTGGTTTCATACAAGGCTAGACGTCCTCCACTTGAGACATTCACAATCATAGTCCCTTTTCCGACAATCGGACATGTGTGTCCATTTCCCATGACCACTTGTCCAAAATCTCCACTAACATAATCTGCAAATCGCTCTCTCTGCGAGGTGCAGTGGAAGCACTAGAGTCCATTAATCACATATCTGACGTTGAGTCAAACACAAGTTTTCTAGCAGGGGTTCAACATTAACCACATTTGCTCTTTGATTCTCATCTTGCAGCTTCTTCTTGTAGGCTTCACATTGAAACTTACGGTGTCCAATTTTGTGGCAATACCAACACTCTTCTTTTGCACTCGACCTCTTCCCTCTTGACCGTGATCTTCCACACCCGCCGAATTTTCCTCTGCTCTTGCTTCGTCCATGGTTCTCCACAGCCAGTGCCATAGAAGATGTGGATGCTGAAGAATCATCTCCACCTGAGGCTATCCTTCGCATCTCTTCATCCATGATGTGACTCAAAGCATCATCCAAAGTCAAGTCATCTTTCGTGGTGCTTGAATTACACTGCACTACAGTGTTGTAGCTTTCTGGAAAAGGACACAAAACAATAAATTAGAAGTTTTCTGTCTAGCTTTACGCCTGCTGATTCCAACTGATCCATGACTTGTGTACAGTTGTTAACATTCTCTGCTACAGAACCCCTGTCAGATCACTTCATATTAACCAACTTCTTCAACAAGAAGACCTGATTTGATGTAGATGGCTTCTCATAAATATTCGTAAGAATATCCATGGCTTCCTTTGCACTCTTTGCTTTTGCTCTATGTTAACCCGTCTTTTTCGTTATTCCTAAATGAATCGCACCCAGTGCCTTTTGATCAAGGACTTTCCATTCAGATTCTGCTTTTAGATCCTCTTGTGCCATCTCAGGTTTCCAACCTTCAAGTGGTAGATAGAGATCTTTCTAATAGAGATAGTCCTCGATTTGAAGTTTCCATCCGAAATCCTACCTATCGAACTTGTCAATACTGATTTTATCATCTGCTATACCGTTTGCTTTCAATCGAGCTTCGTCGAAACCTTCGAAGTTCTCGATTAGCCAACCCTAGGCTTTGATACCAGTTGTTAGGAAACTATCCTCTTGACCTTCTGCAACCTGCAATGAATCACTCACGGCAAGAAAGACAAAGAAGGAGTATGACAAAAGATTTGTTTTCGAAGTTCACCCAACTAGGACTACGTCTCTGTGCAAAGGCACTCTGCAAAAGTTCACTAGACAGAAGAGTTTGGGGTACAAGGATGATCTTCTCTCAAGATCGAAGTACAAAGGAGTGAGAACTCTCACTGAAAAATCAAACCTATATTTTTCCTCTCCTTTTTCACTCTCTTTTCTCTCTCTAGACTTTCCGCCTCTCTCTCTATCTATCTGTCACAGCAAAATACTTTCTGTCTATCTCTCTCCTATTCTACAGAGGAGCCTTTTGTCTTAAAAATAAAGCAAATGTGAAAAGACAAAAGGAGTGGCCCAGTCGACCTCCAGCTCTACCAGATCGACCTTGAACTCTGTCTGCTTGACCTCGAGGTCTGCTAGTTCGACCTTGGCCTCCAGGTCTGCCAGCTCAACCTCGACCCCCATAGTATATTTGGGTTCACCTGCCAACACTAGTCGCATTTCTTCTCCTACAATGCAACTACCCAAAAGTCGAACAAGATTCCTGTGTTGGAGTTTTGATACCACTGCAACCTCATTCTTGAACTCCTCAATGCCTTGACCTGAATGACAAGAAAGCCTTTTCACAGCAATTTGCTGTCCATCTTCTAAAGTTCCCTTTATGAATTCCAGAGCTACAAATTAATGGTATTTGCTTAGAACCCACAACTTGTCATACATGGAGACAGAATTACCTCATAAACGGTTCCAAATCCTCCCGAACCCAGCTTATTAGCTTCACCGAAGTTGTTGGTGGCTTTCCTTATTCTTGCAAAATCTATTAATTGAAACTCTTCCGACTGACTTCCTGATGCAGGACCTGCCAAAATATCCTCTTGCAATGTGTAACTTTCTTAGCCAAAAGAAGTTATTTACTGTCCTATGACTGATTACTTTGGATTACTGAGGTGCATATTTTTTCTTTTTCCTTTTTCTCCTCTCCATTAAGACATCTGGAATAAATAGCTGAATATTCCCTACAAGATGCACACATATTTTGAAAAGTGATGTTGATGATGAGCATATTTACCTCTATTGTTTTCTTTCTGCCTCTGAAAATAGTATAGAAAGGTGCTGAGGAAGATAATAACCGAAACTATTAGTAGGGGAATGATTATTTTTACCACTGGTCCTCTTACTTCCTGAAATAAATGTCAAATTAGAACCAAGAGCACAAGGGATTATCTAATATGCAAAGCTATTTAGTTATCCAGTACCTAAATCTGGATTGGGAAGCCGTAGGTAAAGATCTGTGCCACCACATGAGAATTGCTGAATGTCCGGTAGGTTTTTGACCCAAACTAGACACCCTACCCCAGCAGGATAAGTATAGGCTGCACAAGAGCAATTACTCAGGCACCAATTTTGGCAGCCTTGGGAATCCACATCGTATAAATACTGGTAATGATCTGGCAATTTGATCTTGGTGCGCTTCCAGAACCCAACGTTTGGAGACAAATTTGAGGATGCATTATGATCGTTTTCTTGTCATGCTGACTGAATTTGTCTTAACACATCCACTTGTCCAGTTCCCTTTGCTCCATTCCCGTTCTGCCTTTGGAACAAACCCTTTCAAGCACCGACAAATTGGGGTGGTGTCCTTATTACAAACCCCAAGGATCCACAAGCTCCATAAAGATCACATAAGTGTTCTGGTGTTTCCCAAACCTTGTTCCGTTGGTCGAGTTCTTTATCTAAAAGCCATATCTTATATAGGCCTGATGCTGCAATTTCTGACATTGCAACATAGGAGTTGTTTATTCCTTGCTGATTATCTTGTACTAGGTTTATTCCATTTGAATACTTCTGATCCAATGATGGCAAACCTACAAATTCTATCCCAGTCCATGGTCCTCCTCTTCAGTATGGTTTAGAACTATGCCATGTGACGTTTATTCTAAACAAAATATGAGGCTAACATTTAATCCATCCGCCACATCCTTTAAGATGAAAAGATTACAATAGGTATAGAACATTACAATAGAATCCCTCTTGCTTATATCACAACACCTTCAAGAATCCCTCTGAAGGTCGAACTTACCCTGATTTCTGGAACTGTCTGGCAAGAATCTCTGTGACACGCTTGTGATAGCTTATATCAGTTGCTAAAAGATAAACAATATCTTTTTAGATATGAGAATATTCTAGGGATAATCATGAAGATACTAATTCCGAATAGGCAACCAACAAATCTTCACAAATATTAATCTGACTTAACCACTAATAAGATCAACCTGTAACATTCAAAAACCAAAATAATAATTGCCCTAATAGCCAATAAATATCTAACACTATCAATTGTCAGCCTTGAAGATAAATCAGTTTCTTATAGTGGAGTTTCTCTGTTAGCTACCCATACAACCATATGCTGAGGAACGATCTTGTACCATATCCCCACATACATTTTACCAGAATTGCCAGGAGTAAAGAAGCCTAATTCAAAAATTTGCCCAGAGGAGATGAGAGTTAGTCCTGGCAAAAGTTGTTGGGACTGAGTCAACGTGTCATTTGCTGCCCAACATTTTCCTGCAACAATCAAGGTGCAGAAAAGGAACAGGAAGCTGCATTCAAGCCCCTGTCCCTTCACCATTTTCTTGATAATCCGTACTTCTGCAACCTAAAGAGTTTTAGTGCTCTAGAGGTTCCATTTTGCTTTTGCCCCTAAACAACTGCAACTACAACTTGAAATGGTCAAATGGAGAATCTGCGTATAATGTCTTTTCAACTATGTGAAACTGTAAGATGGTCTACCAAGGTGCCTTTTCAAATTGCAATATTGTTTTGTTTGAATCATCAGAGACATCAGCTTAGTCAGCCCTTAATAATCGAGTTTATTCATTAAACAAGTTGGATGATTGGTGATTCGTTAACCAGTGGTTGAAAATAGAGTGTGATGCAAAGATAAAAGAAGTGTCTCAGATAGCTTGAGTTTCAGCCATTCTTGTGCTGTGATGTTTTTCAGAGTATGGTTTGGTTAGTAACTTTGCTTCCCAATGCTTTTCTTTTCTTTTTCCTCTTTGTCAAACTTCTCTGCTAATTTAAATAAAAACTTCACATATTCTTAGTGCTCCATTTGATAATCCGTACTTCTGCAACCTAAAGAGTTTTAGTGCTCTAGAGGTTCCATTTTGCTTTTGCCCCTAAACAACTGCAACTACAACTTGAAATGGTCAAATGGAGAATCTGCGTATAATGTCTTTTCAACTATGTGAAACTGTAAGATGGTCTACCAAGGTGCCTTTTCAAATTGCAATATTGTTTTGTTTGAATCATCAGAGACATCAGCTTAGTCAGCCCTTAATAATCGAGTTTATTCATTAAACAAGTTGGATGATTGGTGATTCGTTAACCAGTGGTTGAAAATAGAGTGTGATGCAAAGATAAAAGAAGTGTCTCAGATAGCTTGAGTTTCAGCCATTCTTGTGCTGTGATGTTTTTCAGAGTATGGTTTGGTTAGTAACTTTGCTTCCCAATGCTTTTCTTTTCTTTTTCCTCTTTGTCAAACTTCTCTGCTAATTTAAATAAAAACTTCACATATTCTTAGCATCCCTAAATTTTTCTTCATAAATCTTTCCTAATTGTAACGGGTTGTGTCACAAGATTGACTGAAGAAGATCAATGCATAATACATAAGTATGTTATTCGTTGAATAGGAATCTGGTGGAGGGTTTTACCATTTCCCTTCTTGCAAGCATACTATCTGGGGGCTGTCCGACTTTACTTATTCAAGAAGCGCATAGCATCCCTTCGGAGACATCCACTGGTGGGTGGAGTAGCGAGTTCTTAGATTATATGTCTCGAGTTCAAATTCTACTATTAAGTGCAAACTGACCCAGAATCAACAAAGTTTCCAATAAATATTAAGGAAACAAAACTTACTCAGGGCAATAACAGTATCTGCATCATCTGCTAATAATCCTACTAAGATTTATTAATTCTAAGATCTGCAGTCATTAGCATTGAAATCTACTTGTAAATGTATGTAAAGCGGTTATCGACCTTCCGTTACTGAAACGGTAACTTCATTAATGGAGAAGGCATGGTTGCAACTGGGGGATTGAAAATCAGAGTCCAACATTTTCTGTAAGGTGAATATAGGCTGCCTTGGTTGAGGAAGAGCCATTTCACTGCGTAGCATCAGCACTACATTTGACATTGTTAGCCTATCTGCAGCACGGTCTTGCACACAAAGAAGCCCAATTTGAATGCATCTCGTGAGTTCAGATTCAGAGCATGAGACAGAGTATGCAAATGAGTTATTATCCATTAAATCGAGTCCTTTGCCTTCATTCCATAATTCCCATGCCTGACATCAGCAAGATCATTATTGAGCAAGAGTTGAAGGCCACTTCTATTTAGATATCATATTAGATCACAGTAATTATTGTTGGGAGCTTACATAGCCAAGGAGATTGAAATATTTCTCATGGTAACGAAATCCGGTGTTCTTCTTGCCGCTGATAATCTCTAGTAACAGAACTCCAAAGCTATAAACATCAGATTTCTCTGAAAACACCCCTCCCATGGCATATTCCGGAGACATATAACCTCTGCAATTGTCAACCCTTAAAATAATTAGTGCCCTCAAATGAACAAACAATTATGGGTGAGAAAAGCTCTTTATGATATTCTGGGAGGATGAATGAGTTTGAACTCTTACAGTGTACCCACGACCCTCGAAGCGTTTCCAAGCTCTTGTGTGACTCGGAAAGTTCGCGCCAGGCCAAAATCGGTGATTTTCGGGTTCATATCGTCATCAAGGAGAATATTGCTGGCCTTCAAATCTCGGTGAATAATTCTTAAACAAGAATCACGATGCAGATATAGAAGCCCTCGGGCGACACCTTCAATTATGTTGAAGCGTTTTGCCCAATCTAGTTGCAGCCGTTTTCTTGAATCTGGCCATAATTATTCAAAAAAAAAAAACACATTCAGAAAACGTACAGTCTTGCTGTAGTGAAAATTATGTGAACGCTTTACAGTTTTCTACTGTACATGTGTTGAATGGATTTTACGGACTATGCTCAGATCATCGTATTATTACATTTTTTTTCTTCCTTTTTGGAGGGAAAAAAGGGTTGGGAGGGGGGCGGTTGTGGTGGTTAGAGGTCCTGTGCTACAGAATTTCATCAAAATCTGTCTAGCTAAAGCATAGCACTCCAAGGTGAGATTGCGGGATCATGAGCTAAGAAAGGGAACTTAAGCAGATCTATTTATTTACCGAACAGAAAAGTGTCCAAGCTCTTGTTTTTCAGGCATTCAAGAATTAGTAGCTTCTCTCCACCTTCAATGCAGCAGCCCAAAAGCCTAACAAGATTCCTATGCTGGAGTTTTGATATCAATGAGACCTCATTCTTGAACTCCTCATCACCTTGTCCAGAATGACTAGAAAGCCTTTTCACTGCAATACGCTGTCCATCTTCCAGAGTTCCCTTCATGAAGTTCATATTCATATATTAGTGATATTTCTCTGCCAACATCTCCAACTAAAAGTATACTCGACTCACTAGCTGGAAATAAAATTACCTCATAAACGGTACCAAATCCTCCGGAGCCAAGCTTGTTAGCTTCACTGAAATTGTTGGTAGTTTTCTTTATTGTCATGAAATCTATTAATCGTAGCTCCGAAGAACTCCTAGGTGATGTAGAAACCTCCAAGATATCATCTTTTGAAGTATCTTTTGATATACCGTTCATCTCTGCCAAAGGGAACTCTTGTATTCTGTTTCTTTTTAAGGTCGACTTCCTTTGGTTGCCGGGGAGAATGGTTGTGTGATGAACTGCAGAGGGTATCAAGTGAAGTCAGAGTGCAGATGAGGAGCAATGCCTTCTCTCTTTCTTTTTTAATTTTTTCTCTCTGATTAGCCTTGCAGTATTGAACTCGAGAAATTACTGAAAACTAACATTCAATATAGTCAAGAAAAGTTAAATGCTCTAGAATGCTAGATCAGTAATACAAAACTTGTATATAGTAATACAAAACACATGTCCCCTGCTTGATTGCATATAGAAGTTTTCTTATGGCTGTAATTGTGAGGGTACTTGCATGAATTATGTTATTGATGCTACACTTTGTAATTAACGGGTGTTCTGCTACATGCTCTTGTTTCTATATTCAAATAGCTCATCTACCAAGATCAGTATCCCCAGACAATCCACTTCAATAATTAGCTTTAACATTATATCACAAATTTCAAATACACTTACCTTTTCTAATTGTCCTTCGCCTATGGAAACAGTATAGCGTGATGGCCAGGAAAACAATACCCGAAACTATTACCAAGGTAATTATGAGTTTTATCCATGATCCCCTGTTACCACCTGAAAATTCATGTTGTCAGAAGTGAAGGGAACTAGAACTTGTCTTACACATAAATCATCAATCAATACTATAATGTGTTACCTAGTTCCGAATTAGCAAGCTTCAGGTATAGATCCTCTCCAGCATATGGGAATTGTTGAATGTCCATGAGGTCTTTTACCCAAACCATACATCCTATCCCACCTGGAACAGCATAGGCTGCACAAGAGCAGTTACTCAGGCACCATTGTCGGCAGTCCGGAGCATCCATAATATTATACAAATACAAATAAATATCTGGTAATTTTATTCCACTGAGCTTCCAGAAGTCATCGTTATGAGATCTATCTGAGGATATGTTACTACTGTTTCTTTCACACATTAGCTGAGTTCGTCTCACACATCCGCTTGTCCAGTTTCCTTTCGCCCATTCCTCATCCAACTTTGGGAGGAACCCTTTCAAGCACTGACAAATGGGAGATGTACCCATACTACAAACCCCAAAGGGTCCACAAGTCCCATATACATCGCATGGGTTCTCAGGTCCTTTCCAGTTCAAGTTCCAGTGATTCAGCTGTTCATCCCACTGCCAAATCTTCAGTGGACCTGATGGTTCAATAGTTGTCATAGAGGTACAGGAGTTTTTGAATAAATCGTAAGATAGATAAACGGTTCCCTGATGATTATCACTTTTCAAAGTCATTCCATTTTGGTACCCTGGACTCTGCTCCGATATGCCTATGAATTTCGACCCATCCCAGGGACCTCCTCTCCAGTAAGGTTTAGAACCATTCCAGGTGAAAGCTTGTGGTGGTGACTCTTCTGAAAGTCCAGTTACAAAATTTCCAGGTGCTGGATTAATATCACTTTGCCAGCTAGTCAAGAATTGCTTTTCTCCTGTTTTGAAGTTGTAGCCAAGCATCATATTTGGTAAGAAAGTGTCTGCAGGAAAATTGAAGCTTTCCCACAACACTAAACCCGAGATATTATCTTTAAGAATGAAATCTCCATTGTCAGCGAGCATAGCTACAGTGCTATTTGATGGCACGGTAACATCTGTCAGCCAGACAATCTTTTGTTGCCCATCCACAAGTTTTAAATTACCATCGCCACTAATTATCAGCCTCGAAGCCAAATCACTCGCTGAGAGTGCATTTTCTCTGTTTGCAACCCATACAATTCTTCTTGGAGGAGGAAAGAGCTTGTTCCAGATACCCACATATAGTTTGCTTGAATTGCCAGGATCAAAGAAGCCTAACTCAAAGATTTCCCCTGGGGAGATGAGGTTCTGTCCAAGTAAGAGTGGTCGGGATTGTGTTAAGCGGTCATTTGCTTCACAACAATTTTGTACTTGTATCATTAAGAGCTTGAAAAACAGAAATAAGAACGATCTAAAAACCAGTCCAAACACCATTTGATCTGTAGTGTGTTTCCTTCTGCAGCCTCACCTCTCAATGGTTTAAGGGTTTCCTGTTGTTTGTGTGTACCTTATTAGAAAGAAGGAAGAAAGGTCAAACTGAAAATGAAAAGAGTTTATTTATATTTCTGTTTAGCAAACGTTGTTTAACAGTCTTAATCGTTTCATCAGACGACCTTAGACTTTGATGATTTCTTTTTGTTTCACACGTCATACAGTTAACCAGATCTACCATTTTTTATTCAGAGAACTTCTCTGGTTCACTACTGCTTGATGTTGAATTGGTTTTGTGACTTAGACACGCGGGATATCATCATTCCTGAAGGCTCATATGGTCTTCTAACCATATATCCACAGAAAATACCAGTAGTATTTTACCCGACTCGCCGAAAATATCCCAGGCATTCAGCACTAATCATAAAATAATCAGAAGAAAGACAATTCATTGTCATTCCGGAATTGCTTCTTCATTAAGTTCTGTATCTTCCACCATTGAAAACAGGTACAAATATACACATCAGAGTCAAAGATTATTCCCAGTATTTTTTTCTTGGGTTGAATTTCCAGTTAATTTCGGATGGTCTTGACTTTTGAATAATTACTTGTGATGTGACTGGAATTTGATACACGTATATAAGAGCCATCTACTTCGCTCAAGGAGCAATCAAGAACCAGTCTATGGGAAAATTTGACTTGATAATGAAAACAGAACGAATCGACAAAGTTTCCAACAAATATAAGGAAACAAAACTTAACAGGGTAATAATATTATATGCATGAATCATCTGCTAATTATCGTACTAATAATTACCATTCCTAGTATTGATATCTACTTGTAAATGTTTTCTGAATGTTTTGACATTCAGAAAAGGTACTTTCTCGCTACAGCGAAAATTACCTACACGTCATGCAGTTAACAGGTCTACCATTTGATAATCTTTTCACATAACTTCTGTGGTTCATTACCGGGGGATTCACTAGTGCTTGATTGTGAGTTGGGCTTGTCACGTGATATCGATGCTTATATGACAATATATTCACATATTCAAACCATAAAATAATCGGAAGAATGATAATTTATTTTCATACTGTTGAAAATTGGAAACTTGATTCTTCATTTAGTTCTGTATCTCTTCCACCATTGAAAACAGGGACAAGTATGGACATCAGAATCAAAGATTAGGCTGTTGTTATTCCTAGTATTTCCTGGCTTGAATTTCCCACGAATTTCGGATGGTCTGACTTTTGATTTTGAATAATTACCTGCGATGTGACTGAAGTTTGATTCGAATATAATTGTAGCTAATACTTTGTCAACCACCTGCAACCTTTGGGTCACTCATGCTGATCATTCTCATATACTTAATTTGAAAGGTTAAAGTGTTTGCTGTCTTGGTTGAGGAAGACCCTTTTTCATTCCTTAGCATTGGAACGACGTTAGACACATATACGTGCTGCTTTTTTGGTTGGATTCAACAAATTAGCAAAAGGTCAGTTCCTTTCTATACAGCTGGTTCTTTTGTTTTGCTTTCTATTATTACTCCTACATGAAAAGTGCATATGTGACTCCATTTTATTATGATGCTGCCTTTCAGAAACCTCAAGAGGAGAATGTCAAAGCTTCTTCCAAAAATTAGCAGTATCTCTTCTCCTTAAATGCAGCATCCAAAAAGCCTTTACAAGATTTTCTGTGCCCGAGATGCAACCTCTTTCTTTTAACTCCTCGACAACAGGAAAGCCTTTTAACAGCAATTCTGTGTCCATTTTCTGAATTGTAACAAAATTATCGAACTGCACATGTGCTTATTTGTTGTATTCAGTTGAATTTACTAGTTAAGATTGGAACCCAAATCTACCTCATATGCGGAGTGTCAAATCCTCCTGAACGAACCCCAGTATGTTAACTTGATTGAAGTTTTTGTTGGGTGGCTTTCGTTAATTCTTCTAAAATCTGTTATTGGTAGTTCTATTGACTTTGTTGTTGTAGAACCTGCAGAGGTATCTTCTTGAAATATTGTTCTTTTATGTGTGACATCTTTGGTCTCTGAGGTGAGTCCTCTTATGCGTTACTGTTTGGACAAGTGAATTTGTTCTTTTTTCATTAATGCCAGCATATTGACTGACCAGTAAATACATACCAATATAAAATAACTGGTTCGTGAAAAAATTTATTTGTTTGTACTGATGAGTACGTACATTCACCCCTTTTTTTCTCTTTATGCCTGTGAAAACAATACAGAAAGGAAGCCCAGAGGATAATATCCTGAGAACAGGCCCTATATTATGCCAAGTTCAATCCATTTTTGAGTACTTCTCATCCATAATTGGTGGTACACCTTTGAATTTCATTCCATTTCAGTGACCCGATCTCCAGTATATGTGGTTCAGAATTATATTCCACCCAAAAGCTTGCAGCGGTGTCTCTTCTGACAGTCCAGCTGGATCATTATCACTTTGCCAGTTTCTCATTTTTCTCCACTTGAATCCAAGCTTCATATCTGCTAAAGAAGGTCTGTTCAGGAAAGTTAAGAGCTTTCCTATAAAATGAGCCCTGATGAAATTATCCCTTACAATCATGTTCCCTATGTCACTCTGATGGAGCTCGGAAGTAGCCTCCAAGTTACCCCGAGCCGCAATGATGTTAGTGCTCACAACCTAAGAAGAAAAGTAGTAGGCCACCGGAGTGGGTTGTCATCGGGAAAGAGCTCCGATGACTAACTCAATATTATAAAAGAGTAATCTTGTATAATTAACTCTAAAGATATCATCGTTGTCCGTGGACCGATTATAATTTGATATATATTAAGAAGAAGTAAGTTACCTCTTTGATTAGGGCTATTCTATTACGTGACAGTAAGCAATTAGTATAATTGTGAGATCATATCATATCCCGTCAATTGCTCCTAAAATCATGAAGTTTTCCTCGATTTGGATATCTTGCCATGTCCGTGAATGTCGAAGGTCTTGACTATCTCTTCTGAGAGGTTGCACCGAGTGATCGTAGGCTCATGGGAAATGTTAGGAGTCTCACACAATTGGTCGCGGTCCGGTAAGACCTCTCTTGAGCTCATTTAGGAGGTCGGTGATAGCAGGTCGCTACTCACCTTTCCTTGTTGACCTCGTGAGTAGTCTGACTTTCAGGTATTACAACTTGGGTCTTGAGTCCATTTGAATTGACTTTGTCCGAGTCGTATCCATTTAAGTTGACTCTGGGTGATGCCCGTATCTCCCATCGCACACATTACAGCAATGGTTCTTTCTGATGGAACTATAACATTTGTAGACCAGATAATCTTCTGCTGTCTAGCTATAATCCATAGATTTCCGCTACTGCCAACTACCTGCCACAAAGATGAATCATTTGCCGAGGATGCCTTCTCTCTGTTTGCTACCCGTAAAACCATACATGAGGAATTAACAATCCCGTATGATATTCCCACACGCGTTTGCCTGACTTGCCAGGACCGAAGAAGCCTTATTCAGAGATTTGCCCGCAGTAAAAGTTAATGGGATCGAGTTAAAGGGACAGTTGCTGCTCAACGTTCCCAGTTCCTACAACGATCAAGGTGTAGAAAAGGAACAGGAAGCGGCAATCAAATAACAGTCCATTGATCATTTTCTTTGCAGAGTTTCAGTGCTCTAAGAGTTCCTATTTGCAAGTGCTTCTTTGAAATGAAAAATGATTTAAGTACATGGCAGAGTGATACTATTTTTATGCAATTGTGCTGAAACAACACTTGGATCCCAAACAATATCTGCATTCTTTGTCAAACTTCATTGAACAGAAAATATGACAGCTTCCTGAAATTCATTTAATTTCATAGGAAGTAGCAAAGATTGCCTTCTGGAGAAAGTTTAATCTTAGTATAGATATAGCTGATAGCTTCCTTCTTTACAAGTTTCACAAATGAATGAATAATGATGTCAAGGAGTTTTTTGAATCATCCCCATTCCTTCCCTGTGGCTTCACTTCTATATCTCCATAATTTTATATAACTGATTCAGTGACTCTGAAAACTGTACTTACGTATTGATCTGCTAACAACAGGGGAAAAATCATCAACAAAATTCCCAGTATATATATATATACGGTATACCCACTCCACCATAAGAAAACAAAAACTACTAAGTAGAATAACATTATCTTCCAGTTATTGTACTAATAGTTACATCATTTGAGGATAAAACATCCATATGTTCATTCCATATATCCAGCTCTGCTGATATTCTCCTTGATGTTAAAGTTGGCTGTCTTGGCTGAGGCAAATTTACATGATCACTCTCCAACATCAAAACCACGGCAGACATGTTTGGTCTGTAGGCTGCTGAATCTTGGACACAGAGCATAGCTATGTGTATGCATTTCATCACCTCATCTAGGGAAGATGAATGTGCAATTGCAGTATCAAGTAGCTCCAGTGCTCTACCTCTCTCCCAAAGTTCCCATGTCTGGAACATTTTAGAAGGACAAAAGGAAACCGAAACAAGAAACTACAGTCAGATTTGAGGCCACTTAGATTACACGAAAGAAAACAGATGAAGATTAGCATATTAATCTAGACTTACAAATCCAATGACATTTGAGTACTCATCTGAGCGGAAACTGGCATTTCTCCGGCCACTTACAATCTCTAAAATCAATATTCCGAAGCTATAAACATCAGACTTCACAGAAAATAGACCTTCCATTGCATATTCAGGAGCCATATAGCCACTGTATTTGATGAATAAAAGGTTAGAAATCCAATTCGAATAGAACTCATAATTCATTATAGGAAAAATTATATAATAGAACTAGTCATACTCACAAGGTCCCTACAACCCTGTTTGTATTGGCTTCATTTTCGTTTCCTCCAAATATTCTGGCCATCCCAAAATCTGAAATCTTGGGGTTCATATCTTCATCCAACAATATATTGCTAGCCTTTAGATCGCGGTGAATTATTCTGAGTCTTGAATCTCGATGGAGATATAAGAGCCCTCGCGCAACCCCTCCAATTATGTCCATTCGTCTTCTCCAGTCTAATAGGTTTTGTTTACCAGAGTCTGTCATGGATGTAAAAAAAATTTCCCATAAGCAATGGAGACAAATTCATTTTGACAAATAGAGAAAAGATCACATTCAGATACTTACCAAAAAGGAAAGAATCTAAACTTTTATTGGCCATGTACTCGTACAGCAGAATCTTTTCCTCTCCATAAATGCAGCAACCCAGAAGTCTCACCAGATTTCTATGTTGCAACTTAGCTATTAGCATAACCTCATTCTTGAATTCCTCCAACCCTTGGCCAGACTTTCTTGAAAGCCTTTTTACAGCAACTTCTTCCCCACATGGTAGCTTTCCCTGAAAATAGAGAACCAAATAGATTGGCTGATCAAAACCATAGGAGATTTTCTGCTGAAAATGGTTTATTAGCATGAACACTTACCCTATAAACATGGCCAAAACCCCCTTGTCCAAGCTTGTTTTCCTCAGAAAAACTGTTTGTAGCAGCTGCCACACTGCTGAAACTGAAATATGATAATTCTGGTCCACTTCCTTGCTGTCCTTCAACGCTAATATCACCAGGTCCAGAAAACTCTGCTAAACATTCTCCACTCCTAATTTGATTGGTTTCTTGAGATTTTGTTGTTGATGAATTTAATATCTCTGCAGTAGATGATATAATTAAATGTGCATTAATAAATGTTCGGCATTACCATAACGACAAAACAAAATCAAAGAAAAGTGACTAGAAAATATACCTCGTCGCTTCCTGTTACGCCTACACAGCAGCCAAATGGATACACCAAGGAAGAACAATCCCAACCCCACAGCAACAACAACAATTATAACAAGTTTAGTTACTGTTTTTGAGCTACCTGTTGGAGGAAGCAATGTGACGAGAATTAAAATATTAAAATTTGACAGAGTAGGCAGCAATATATTTATCATGAATTCCCAGAAGTATTGAGGAAAAGAAGACCCAAACTCGAAAGAAAGCACAAGAGGAGGTGAAGCTAAAGTAGAACTGCATATATTGCTCAAAGAATTTGCCCAGCAAGTAGCTTAACTGATTTAAACAATTACTCCACTGGGGAAATATAGGTACTTGCTGAGTTTGGAAAATTTTGTCATCTACTGAATCTTTAATAAGACCAAGAAATCAATTAAAATACAGAACATGTCAATCTTACATTGGATGAAATTGAAGTTGAGTCTCACCTAATTCGGAGTCAGCAAGACGAAGAAATAAAGTGTTCCCACCTTCTGCAAAATGCTGGGTGTCAATCAAGTTATTACTCCACATCATGCAGTTGATTCCACTGACAAAAGAGAATGCAATGCACGAACAATTCTTCAGGCACTTCTCTTGACATTCCCTAAGGCTTTCAGTACCAACATAATCCAAGAAATCTGGCAATTTCACCTTATCAATCTTCCGAAATCCACCCTTCCCTGCACCCTCCCTAACACCGGTATTGTTGCATTGCAATTCCACCTTCCTAACGCATCCACCTGACCAATTCCCACTGTTCCACTGAACCAGGTCCGTTGCCTCGAACCCAGTCATACACTTGCATCTGGGAGACTCATTCATATCACATATTGCAAAAGGCCCACACTTGTTATAATGATCACATTCTTGTTCAGGTTGCGACTGTGTCAAACTCCATTGCCTTGAATTTGCATCCCAAGTCCTTTGCTCCTCATGTCCATCCCAAAGTAACCGGAAGTTCATCAAGTTCGATACATTAGATGGTGTATATGTAAAGTAATATCTGCCATCATCGCCTTTAGGAAAACTAAAACCATATAAATAGACAGACCTTGCTCCGCGAATACCAGTAAATACCATTCCATTCCAATGACCGCTTCTCCAAACCCGTTTGAGTCCATCCCATATCACTATTTGTGGTGCACCTCGAGGGTCAATGCCCATGGAGTAGTTTCCCGGCGAAGGATCACTGGCAGTTTTCCAAGAAGTGAAAATTCTGCTTTCTGCTTGAGAATCCACGTAGGCTTTCATGTCAGGCAAATAGGTATCTGTGGCATGAGTAAAGCTCTCCCACAACGTATTAGAATGTTGCCCGCGGCTGCTATTCAAGAGTTGAAGATTACCATCATCGGAGAGAATTGCAGTTGAATTTGTTGGTGAATTCGAACTATTTGAGGTAAAGACCAGACCACCCTTTCGGTCCAAAACCACTAAATTTCCATTACCGTCAATGGTTAGAGTTCCACCATCGCCAGAAATGGGCATATCTCTATTCGCAACCCATATAACTGTTTGAACTGGGAGTCCATGGTACCATATCCCAACGTAACGGAAATCTGAACCATTAGGACTGAAGAAGCCTAGGGCAAACTTTATGTCGTCGGAAACGATCTCCTGTCCATCTTTTAACTCCTCCCCTCTTGAAATCCTGTCAGCTGAATAGCAAAATACAGGAAAATAACAAATGATGGGCAAAAGAATCCAAAAGTATACACATACATTGCAGCTTTTGAAATAACGCCCCATTTCGAATTGAGTCCCTAATTTGTGTTGTGAAGAAGATTCATAAAAATCAAAAACCCAATTCGAAATAGTATGTTTTTTTTTTTCTGTACAAAGAATAGCCTCACATGGCCGTCAACTGAACCTTCCAAAACCATCCAACATATAGAGTCGAGAAAATTGACCCAGGGGGCTGAAACGTATTGTTGAAGATTCTTCTTTGACCAGCCCACTGCCTCCGACCTCATGTCCTCCCATGGAAAACACTTGATTTTGTTAGGTACGGAAAGCTGACAGCAACAATTTATTCCACATTAAATCCTCGGAACTGCAGGAAGAAAACAGAAGCAAGTGTCAATTTCAGGAAAATAAAAAATAAAAAAGAAGTTCGGCCACTTCACACCCCACCACCATAATAATTAAAAAAATGGAGAATGTTATTTTTCAAACATTCTTTATTATTTATTTATTTACTTTTGAAGATCTTTTCTAGAATAGATAGATTTTTCTGTCTTTTCTTTTACTTAAGCCAATAAATATATTCAATCTCCGAAAAATTTTCATGTATACATATGATATTTAATTTTTTTCCAATGAATCTTTTGGATTAATATAAGGTTATCTTGAACATTTCATATCATTCTATTATAAAGGTTTATTTTGTAAAAACTTATCTGAAAAATAGATATATCTCTTAATAAAATATTAATATCTTTTCTAATAATTGTATATCAGAAATATATATTGGATTTAAATTGCCAATCATGGAACGACAAACAAATGAGTATAAGAAATGATCGATATACATGACGATAAAGATGAATTTTGTCTGAATAATAGAAAAAAAAAATCGGTGAGAGATATTTTAAGAAAAAAAGTTACATATTTGAAGTAAATATAATGAAGCTTTTTAAACAAATAAAACAAAAGACGCTCGAATAAATCTATTATGAAATAAAACATTTTAAAGATATATTATACCTATAAAGTTGCTTGTACATCTAAAAATGGGATAATTTTATTAATAATAACAAATTTATATTTATTTGAATTATTCAGAAAGAAAAATTAAAGAGTTTTTTAAAAGAAGTTAAAACAAAAAGAAACATGAAGCTTTTCTAATTATCCAAAGACGAAAAAGAGACATACATTTATTTTAAGACTTTTCTCCAAAATTTTTCCACATTGTTGGATCTTTTTTTTTTTTTTCAACCATTAAAATCCCATATCAATTAACAAATATCCATAATAATCCACACTATCCAATTTTGACCATTTTCACAATGGCACTGATCACATAACAAACTTGTGAGAAATTTTTATGATTAAAATCATTCTTACATTTTAATTTGTAAAAAAAAATGCAAGCAGACCCTCAATCACACCGATGATTATCTCGCTGGCGGTGTGCGGACAGGCAATCCGTACTTCAGTAATTTAATAGGTTCTTCGAATCAAAAACTGAGTCGGAGGTAGAGGTGGAATCCCACAACAGAGCAGTTTCAGATTCTCAAACGAGTTTTAGATCAAGAAGAGATTAAAACTCCAAACCCACAAAAGGTTAAAGAGATTACTGCGGAATTAGCACATCAAGGGCAAGTTTCTAAGCCGAATGTGTACAATTGGTTCCAGAATCGGTGTGCCCGTCTGAAGAAAAAACAGATCTTTAAAGCGGAATCGAACATTAATGTCGAATCGAGAGAAGCAGAGAGGGGTGTTGAATCCTTTGATGCAAAAGTGCCCAATTCACAGAATTTGCAATCGGATGTTTCAACAAGATTGAGTGAAGAATTTTGCCCAGAAAACGGTTTGGGTAGTAGTGCCCAGTTTTTTTGCTTTTTTTGTTTTTTAAAAAAAAATTTTAAGATTAAAATATAAAAATGATTTTACCCTTAAGAATTTCTCATAAGTTTGTCATGTGATCGGCACTACTGTTAAAATGGATGGTATGGATTATTATGGCTATCCTATTGATATGGGAACTCTACCACTGAGCTAATAGCCCGTCGTGCGAGCCTCCCAC
>JAOXNR010000030.1:5791085-5821161 GCA_028571225.1 Parsonsia alboflavescens
ATAATTTGATCAAAATAGGATAAAAGCCAAATATATTATTCCTTACCATTAATGTGTTTTCAACAAAATACTCGTCAGAAGCTATCATAAAACTCGCACATGATAATTTTTTAGGGGCAAAACAGCCCCCTACAATATGTTGAGGGGCCATAACGACGAAAAAGAAAAAAACTTTTGAGATCATATTATAATTTGATCAAAATAGGATAAAAGCCAAATATATTATTCCTTACCATTAATGTGTTTTCAACAAAATACTCGTCAAAAGCTATCATAAAACTCGCACATGATAATTTTTTAGGGCAAAACAGCTCCGTACAATATATTGAGGGGCCATAACGACGAAAAAGAAAAAACTTTTTGAGATCATATTATAATTTGATTAAAATAGGATAAAAGCCAAATATATTATTCCTTATGGAATTGATCGTTCTATATAATTTAGGAAATTAGAGATTTAATCTGGACTGCTAAAAATAGATATTAGGACATTCAATCTTGAACTGAAGCGATAATAATGATCAAATATATTATTAGTTAATATATTTATAAAAGGTTAGAATCGGGAAAATGGGTAAAAAACTCAAAAGACAGTGGAATAACATAAAGTTAGCGGCTTGCCGTTTTCTTTACTCTTTACAATGTTTGAGGCGGAAAAAAAAATAGTATAAATATGAACAGGAGGTGAGAGCAGACACCTGAAGGCCCAAGCATAAGATCTATCTAAACTCTCACGATGGGATAAAGATTGGGAAATTGAGTTAAGGGTTTTTGTGAGGTAAAAGAAGACAGAGAAAGAAAAACCATGAAGAAATGCGAGCTGTGTGATTCTGTTGCCAAAATGTACTGTGATTCAGATCAAGCAAGTCTGTGTTGGGATTGTGATTCCAGAGTTCACACGGCTAACTTCCTTGTGGCCAAGCATTCAAGAACTCTGCTCTGTCACGTTTGCCAATCTCCAACTCCATGGACTGCTTCTGGTCCAAGGCTTGGACAAACCGTCTCGGTTTGTCAAGGATGTTCTCAAAGCACCAGTAACAGTAGTGTTGTTCTTGATGATCCTGACCCTGAAAATGACAGAGAAGATAATGATCAGAGTGATGATGATCGAGATGATAATGAAGATGAAGACGAAGATGAAGATGATGATGATGATGGTTCTGATGAAGATGATGGGGATAATCAAGTTGTACCTTTCGCTTCAACTGCTCTGCCTCCACCTATGGCTTCTAGTTCTTCTAGCACTGAAGATTCATCGAAGAGATTTTCTCGGAGGAGATTTGGTGTTTCCACTTCAAGAATAGGGGTTTTCTCTAATCGATCTGATAAAAATGTTGCTAGCCTCTCCTTTGCTGATGTGAGTGCTTCCTTCCCTCCCATCCCTCAATTTTCTCTGTTCTACCATAATCAAGCATAGTGCAGTCCTGTTCTTTTCTATTTTAAGAAACCAGTAGGACCCAAATCACCATTCTCATATAAACTAGCAAAAATTCCCCAGATAAATCATGTGGGTTTCTCTTTTTACACTAGGATTCTGATTCTAATTAAATTCCCTCTATTCTTATTCAGCAGAAACAAGACTACAAGATCACCTGACGGACTGGCACGACAATATTGCTGATCAAGAATGGAAATCAAATGGTTATTGCTGAGAGTTTAACTTTGATAGGGGATGATTTGTCACCCAGTTAGTAGTAATTTAAAGCTATTAATGCAGCACGTAATAGTTGTAAATGATATTCCCCAGCGGGGAAAAGGTACCATCTCTGATGATATCAAAAAAGGGTCTGTGCTTGTGACTTTAACCTGTCAAGTCTTTGTTAAACTCAATAAGTAAAATTCTAGCTAAGGTTTCATCGATCATATATCATTCGTATGAGCCAATCCCGAAGTTAATTATGTTCTTTTTTTATTTCTTTGGAAATTACAAAATGTGAGGACAACGACTTGACATCTTCCAGCAACAGATGGATGGATGATTGTTTAGGTCCTGACTTTACTCGTGGGCAAAGAACGAATGATGATGCCTTCATTTGTTTTCTCACACGGAAAAATGATAATCAATGTCTGTTATGTTGCTGATTTCTGAAACACGATAAGATAAGAATTGACCATTTCTTGATTGCAGCAACTTGTCTTTGGTCCTTGTAAAGATAACCCAATTCTTGAAATGCTCACACAAATCGGTAGTTGAAACAGTCATTTCAGAATCATAATGTATACCAATTCATACCCGAATTTGGATGATAATAAAGGGTCCAGATTTGATTCAAGTCTGGGTTCTTTTTTCTTTTTTCTAATAAGCATTCCGACGAACACTTGGAGGACAGTATCAGATCATTTTCGTGGCTCGCCTTCCTGTACAATAAGTGGAAGCAAATGGAAAGAAGGGAATCCTTCATGATATCAAAATCAAGCCAACTACACCTACTTTGTTCAAAAGAATCTCGAATCTGAGGGTTATTAGAAGAAGAAGAAATACTACCTGTATTACTCAGAAACCAAAGTCCCTGGAGAATGGTGAGAAATTTTTTTCATTTGTGGCAGAAATTATTAGAACCCAGTAAGTGGGACCAATAAAGAACGTGGATGCCAAAGATTTTGAGCCTCCAATTTTCTTCAAACACTTGGCGGCCATTAATTCACTGGACACGCGTTGACTAGATAGATTGAAGTAGTAGCAGTTTATATTGTCCGTGAATGAATCCATCTCTGGCATATTCTTGTGATCGAAGAGGAAGATTCAATTCAACTCGATTCAATTGGAGAGGATTTCAAATGGTATTCTAAATTTGCCTGCTCCACAAGTCTTCATGGATGGACCCTTCAAATTTTTTTTATTTTTACTTAGTGCTTGATCGTGACTTACCCTAAGATCCCTAATTTGGATTGGGAAACTTTTTCCATTTCGGTGCTTTTTTAGTGCTAAAACAATGACGAGTATTTGAAAAAACAAATTAAAAAGAAAAAGGCTCTTCGGAGAAGTGGTAGGAGTAAGGAGTCCGTCCGTCCGTAGTCGCATCATATTCTGTTGCAAAGTTGGTGATGTTCATCCCATCCATCTGCAGGGATTCTTTTCTTTCTTTCTTTATCTTCTCTCCACTCGAGGCCGGGCTTTATTTATATGACATGGTACTCTATATATATTAAAGATGTACGGTCAGACATTTGAAAGTGAAGGCGACGTTACTGTCAACAAAATTTTGGTGGATTATTATTATTATTTAATGAACAGACATCATAGGATTACAGTTCCAAAATATTTGTAAGCCCACTTGCAACTTCTTTATTATTATGCCATTTTTAAAAAATATATATATATCTTAATAAAATGATGATTAATCACTTATAAATAATAAACTATTTATAATTGTTATTTTGGATTCGAACTATGTAAATACTTTAATTATTGTTCTTGAAATTAAATTTACTTTTGTATGGATTTAAATTCATATAAATTAATTTATCAAAACTCTACAGAAAGATTAAGATTAAATCCAATTACATACTGCAGAGGATGTTTCCTCCTATCATTAAGTAACACCATTTGGATAGAACTTGGGGTAGGCTTATATGAAGAAATTTCTAGTAGGCTTATGTGAAGAAATTCGACAATAAAAAATAATTTTAAAAAAGAGAGAGAAACATTATTTTATTATCATAATAATCGTTGATCAGATCCTATTCAGAGAATGGAACACCGTGCCGTTTCACCGACAATTCCACGTGCCGTTTCACAAAACAGTAGCAAGTTGATCGTGGCCCCGTTTTGTTTTGTTTTAATGAAATATGGTAGTAGTACTAAAAACGAATCAATTATTAGTAGTAATTGCTTCGATTGAGGAAGATAAAAGAAAGAGAATCAATGAAAGAAGAAGTGTGTGTGTAAATTGCGTGAAAGTGGGAGAGATCTCAATTGCATCTTTTTATTTACGATCCATTCTTAACCTTCAATATGGTTACAAAAGCTAAATATATATACTTTAACACGAATGAGTTGGTAAATTTGATGTAATGTGGAAAAAATCCTTCAATTGATCAAAATTCGAGCCTCAAGATTTATATACTGGGTGTACTCATCCTGTAAAAACTCCTCTTCCTCTAATCTCTCACGCATATTCCATAATTTACATCTTGCTGAATTAAGAAGTCTCTAGTCTAATGAGGGATTTTGCATTCAAAACTTTCCTCTAATCAAAGAAATGCTAAAATTATATTGTCTAAGACGTAAATTAACGGACAAAAGATGATCTCAATTATTATCACTTACAACCAAATAAAGCAATACTTGACAGATACATGATTGATCCAATTAAACAAAAACTCGTGTACTAAACTTTAGATAAAATCAATAACTCTTCCATTGATCCTGACTAATTAGCCCAAACTCTTAGCTGTGCATATTTAAATATGAGGGGTTGAGTTTACATGTTAAGGCTTGAAAGAACATATCACTTAATTTGTTCCTATTGATATGTTATTGATAAGTTACCGACATACATTCTATCAAAATTAATATAATATATATTTTAAAAATTCATATTTATGATTCTAATATTCAAATGCTTCTCTTTAAGGTTCTAATTAAATTAATAACAATAACGAAAAATATAAAAATAAGAATAACATGATAAATATATATATATATATATATATATATATATAATGAATTAAATATAGAATTATTATATATTTCAAGACTTAACCTTTCACTTTTTGAAAGCTTTAATCCTTAATTTTTTTTTAAATCTTTTTCATCCCTAAATAATTTGAATTGGATATTTTAATCCTTTTGATCCAATTTTTTTAAAAAAATCCTCACAACCATAATAATGTTTTTTCAATTTTGATTAGATCATCGATAACTTTAATATTTGATTATTTTTTAAAAAAATTCAACCAAAAATATTAAAATATCTAATAGAAAATTATTTAGGGATAAAAAAAATCAAATAAAATATTATCTAACCAAAATTTTTAAAAGGTGAAACGTTGAATTCAAAAATATACAACAACTCTAAATTAGAAGGTAAATTCAAATAACTTAGGAATTACATTTTCCCAGAGCAAAAACACACATAAATGGAAGAATTATTATGATATGCTTTCAAATCTTTCTGTTTCTATCATAAATAATCTCTCATCATTCAAAATTCAAATATTTGCAGCGGATTACTAAAACCAAAGATTGAGATGCCCAGTGATCTTTCATTCATCTTTTTCTCTCTTTCTTTCAACTAAATTTTTAGGGCCTAGATTTCCACTCTGAATATAAAATTTGAGGCATTTCTTATCAGCAATCACGCCTGATTTGATACACCCAGTCTGCCTAAAACAAGAATCAATCTACTCAATTCCTACCATTTCTGTCAAATCTATCAGGGAGAATCAACTTACAAAGCCTCTCTCTGGGCATAAAAGGCTAAAAATGTGCCACAAGTTCCATTGCTGACTAACTGAATTTTCAAGACAGGTCAAGTCATTATTTACTTTTAAAGAAATCAAGAATCCAATACTACCATCTACTAGTCTACAACCATTTTCTAAACAAAATTCTCAAAGAAGCAAGCAAATGAGATTGGTTACTAAGGTCCTCATATCTTCAAATCATCTTCGCAAGAAGAACCAGTAAAAAGCCTTATGTACCATCAAGAACTATATATATAGTCCACAGCTAGCATTTATGCTTCGTTTTGAGATTTTACTAAGCTTAGGTTGGAAGTCTATTTCCGGGTGTCTATATGGAAAATGGTGTTTTTGTGGGTCACTGTCAATGCTTTATCATCATGAATAGATCAATCGGTAAGTTGCCAAAGTTCCACCAAGAAAATGAAACTGAAAGTTGAATGTGAAAATCAGTTTAAGCTGTAATGTTCTAGCACGCAAAGGGGGGAGTGCAGCCTATAAAAGCTTAAACAAAGCAGAGAAGGTCATCAACAACGTCCGTCATATCAAACTTCATTCATCCAAATCAAAACACAGTTGGCAAGGATAGACAGAAAGAAAAGACCTCCACACTATTACACTCGGATTTCACACTTCACTAAGTTCCCACTAGTAAGATCACTTGATCAGCTCTGGGATCTCCAGTATCTTCCACTTCCATCTGATCAAGAAGCCTTCTCAAGATCTGCATCATTTGGGGCCTAAAAGCAGTTAGATTCTATTAAGAGCTGTATGATAGACCTAGAAATATTCTTACAGCATGATAAAATCAAAATTCCATCAATTTCCAATTTTAATTTGGGGTTGGAATAAAAATAATAACAGAACCTATCATGTCTTCAAGCCCATAGATGAAAGAAGTTACAGCAAAGTCGGAGAAGGTATGACGTGGTGATTAGTCAAGTTTGAGGACTATAAATTCCCCAACGAATTTGCAAACCAAATGGCCATATCATGTAAAAGCATTACCAATTCACAGCAAGCACGTGACCAAAGTACAATTAGTTCATTGAAGAGCAGATTGATTACTTGTTTTACAGGGATATAACTTGTCCAGTTGAAATGCTCAATAACAAATATCATTACAAGAGTTCTTCTGAAGGCCATGAATCTATCATGAAGGACATTATAATAAAATCAAGCGGTGAAGAAATACAGCCCAGAAAACAATGCATAGGCTCTTTTTAATTACAGACCATAAACTTGAGGTTGCTAGATTGACACAAAGAAGTTATAGGAGAAAGAGCAGTAAACTAATTGCCCGGTACCAGTGATGCTGTAAAGGAACATTTTTTCACACATGAAAGCTTAAAACCCTTTTTTTTTTTTCTTCCCATTCGCTTTAATAATCAGTTTTGTCCCATTCAAGTGACTTCATTCATTATGCTCCTCAACATAAGCCCAGAAAAACCAAAGATTACAAAAATGCTAGACTATTAAATAATTATCCCAAGAATCAATTTCTCCTTTAAATGAATTAACAAAGTGCCATTATAAGGGCAAGTAATTGTATGGCATACACTGAAGGGAGACATTCTGATGCAGGGCAAACCCCAGTATAAGATGTCCCAAAAAGCTACCCTTAGTTCTACTAGATCATCATAGATATCAAACTAGGCAGAAGAAGGATGAGAAATTAAAAGAAAATTACAGAATAGGGAGGACAACGAAGCAGAAGCAATAGTAAAAGTAAGATTAATCAACAAAAAAAAAAAGAGAGAGAATTGTGGTGGAGAATAGGAAAGTGCTCTACAATTGAAAAATTCATAGTCAATAAAGGATTCTACAATATATCCTTAATCTTGGGAATTTTTGTTTATGAGGTTTTAGAGGTTAAGGGTACTTACATAACAATTATTTTTGCTGCAAAGTCACAGTCTTAGTGATGCTAGAAATTTAGTAAGCTCCAAATAATGGTTCTGATTTAGAAAAATCTTAGCTTTAATAACTGTTATTGGTTTATAGTTTTAGAAGTCCTAGTAGATTTAGGATTTTGTTCTAGAGTTCAGAACTTCTTTATTCATTATGTATGGTGTTTTATTCAGTCAATAAAGAATCTTATAGAAATTTTATAGTCATGTCTGTGAGACTAAATCAAACTTGAGGTGTGACACCTTAAGGTCCCAGGTGCTGTGCATAGGGTTTATCCTTCCGCTTAGTGACAGTCACAACAAAATAACTGGTCATAACTTCAACTACTCCTATTATCAAAACATAAAGGTCATAACTACTGCAACAATCTAGTCACATCCAAATTTTGTCCTACAAATTTGGAACATATATTTAGTGTTTGCCAAGCAGCCAAATGTGTGCAATCCTACCACACTTATTCTCAACTGGGATGTAAGTCAAACTGAATCAACTCCTCATTTCTCGCCCCATAATTATTGAAGTCTTCTTGAAAGTGGTAGATGGAAAGTCTATAAGCTTTCAGTCAAGCATGTTAAGCTTGGTCACACACTACTCTATAAGGCAAAATGTTTTCTCCAGATCAACATGATGGTAATGGTACAGGCATAAATACATTCCTTTCAGCTTCTTTTCCCCCCTTTTTTTCAACTTTCTTTTTATTTGTTGGCAGGGTTGTGGCCATTTCATACGTTTTCAATGGGTGGAAGACAAAAATGAGTTGCAGAATGAGACAAGGGAAAAAAAGGATACAAGAAAGTCAACAACAGATAAAACTGCCTATATATTAGTAAGAACTATAGTGCACTTCACAGGGCAAATAAAATGCAAACTTAGAAAAGTTAGAAAACCCACATACAATCTTAACTAGAATGCATACTTAGAGATAGTCATTTAGGAAGATAAAGATATATATTACTCAAAAAATAGAACAGTCTTTATACAGTAAAAGCCTCGTAATAGTTTTTCTTTAACTATTGTTGTTATCCTTTCCCCTTTCCATTGATTGTGAACAAGTCTGCCTTTTCTTCCATTTCTCTGGCACTTCACAATCAAGATACCCTTGATCACATTTACCAAATGCCCCAATAACACCCATGTCATCACAGATAGGCTGGAAGAAGAACCTAAAAGTATAGGTTCAACAAATCAGTAGATCCCAGACTATTCCATCAGAGCTTATGCCAGACAAAATGGTCCAAAGCTTATTTTCACCCATTTCAGCATCTCAACCAAGTACCGATGCTCAAAACCATAATTTTCTTTCTTCTATTTATTCACTTTCTTGTTTATAGCATGTGAAGACCACACAAGATTGGATAAGCAGTCTTCTACTACCTCCTTTACTGACAGGGGAATGCAACACCTTTCTCCTTCTGTTTCCCTCTTCTTCTTTTTTCTTAACTTTTGTAGGAGCAAGGAGATAGAAAGACAATGAAAAAGGATGGAATGGATGTCCTGCCATCGGGACAGTCTGTTTCAAGTATGGATGTAGAATAACCTTTTATGGGGGAAAAAATAAAACAATACTAATTTTGGGGGTAAATTTCTTAATTTTGTGGGGCCAATTTATATAATATATACAATATATAACCTATTTGCAAAGTTTTAGAGGGGGCAATTGCCCCCACAACAGCATATGTAGGTTTCAACTCCATTTACTAATATTAGGGAAATTTTCATCAAGATCTAATACAAGTTGGAAGTGGAGTTCTTAATGGAGGATCCTATGCTTTGAAATAAGAGGCACAATAGCAGCCCAAACAAGGTATTACTATCAGAATGAAAATATAAAAATTATACAGGAACATTCCACTTAACAACTGTGAAGGTCCCGAAATTAATTCAACTCATAATTCTTACAAGTATCAGAAGCAGCTGTATAACATCTAAAAAATACAGTTATGGAGCTCTAACATAAGACAGAAGCACAAATTATATTTTCAACACACAACTCATGCTCTGTATAGGATAAATTCTTCATTCAACCAAAAACAAAGTAAAGATCATCTGAAATACAAAAAACCTTTCTAGAATAGATACAAATTGCAATGATCACCAGGCAAACCAAACCAAATCAGAGAATAGGAAAGTTATCTATCACCATTGGACAGAAACATCCTACAAAACTGGGCGCCTTCTGTTGAACTTCAATTAACGATGGCCACGGTAACCACCAAAGTTTTAAATTTTTTGTGCATCCAAATCAGCATTTTTATTATATAGTTACAACCTTTATTTGCAATGTACATTCAAAAAGATCAACGATTAATATTTCTGAACAACAGATGTATACAGGATAACACCGAACTAATAGCAATACAAACTAGGCAATTCTTTACCTGTAACCTTATCTGAGGCATCATGGTAGACAGGCTCCTCCTCTGGCACTGGGTGAAGGCCTTGATCCTTATCCACTAGCTTTAAAGAACCATCAATAACAGAAGAATCCAAACCAGCGTCCTTCTCATCAGGGTACCTGACCACAACTACAGGACAAACACAGTGGTGCACACAGTAATCACTAACACTTCCAAGCCTTCCTTTGGTACTTCGCCTAGAAGCCCCAAACCCACGACTCCCCATTATGACGGCACTCAGTCCCAGGCGCTCTACTTCCAAACAAAGCCTCTCCTTCATATCATGGTCCTTGACAATATGGATCTTGAAGGGTATATTTGCATCCACCAGCGGCTGCGCCAAGTCGTTGGCTTTCGTAGTGGTGAAATTGTCAAAATCGTCTTCAAGCTTCTGCTGGGATTCCTCGTCAGTGATCGAGTGATCGATGGCACCCCAATCCGCGCCGTAAAGCACAGAGGTGGGCCGGACATGAAGAAGAATCACAGCATCCCCAGGACGAAGGTAGTTCTGCACTGCCCAATTCACAGCATAAGCACTCTCATCACTAAAATCGACAGCTATGGCGATCCTCCTTTGGGCCCCAGATGTCGGTGTCCCTGACGGGAAGCGCGGCGAGGCTGGCTGGTGGAGGATCGCAGCTGGTGCACGTTCCGTCTCTGCCTGCTGTTTTCTGGGTGATGCCATGCAAAGAAATTAAATTTAGACAAAAAAAACAGGTACTTTCTGTTGTATATCAATGCAAAACCTACAACTATCAACTTTGGGTTTTGGGTTTCCTTGAATTACGGAGAAGAGGGATTTGGGGTTTTGTGAAAAAGTGGTTCTGATTGATTAGAATTTCCTCTTTTGCTTTGGGGTCTTGCTTGATTCCTTGTTTGCTGTTCTTGTACTGTGTAAAATTGAAATGCTTTTTTTTTTGTTACTGTGCAGAGGATGGGTTGAAACGCGAAGAGGATGAAGACGAAAAGGGACGGACACTGGAGGAGGATAAAGTTGAGTTGGAATTAGGTAAGACGAAGGTTCGTGAGACTGGATTCCATCACAGAACTAAGAAGTCAACAATTTTTTGTCTGTGGAGCCAATCACATTCATCAACACTGCTTCCATGTTTTCCCACCCAGCACATCTGCAATCATTTTACGCTAACCATTTTTATATTATTATTAACAATAATATAACAACTTTAATTTTAGTGGAGGAATTTAATTCGACTTGACATTATTTAAAAAATTATTAATTCAATAATATATATTCTTGAAATTAGATCAAATCCAACAACAATATGTAAAAAAATATTGTTTTTTACTTGCTGGAATGTTAAAATAAAAAGAATACTATTCTTATAAAATTTAGCAATCTTGAAATGAAATTTTTTTAACCAAAAAAAAAAAAAAAGTGAATTCCAATTTAGGACAGAGCCGTCCAATTGAATACGAGAAGAATGAGCGTTGCTTCGCACCAGATCCAGCAGGCAGAAGAAAAAACACTGCCTTGGAAAAAAAAAACACACATGTTCACCTTCGGGCGGTGAGCTCAGAAATTCAGAGGTCTTGCTTAGTCAGCCAAAAAAGAACACGTGTACCGCTTAATATTCTTCCTCCACTATCCAAATCCAACCCTTTATCATCGTCATCTCCCCTACTCGCTCGCTCACTAAATTATTTTTTTATTTAAAATATTTTTTTATTATTCTTTGATGAACTTATAAGTAATACATGCGGAGCCAAGCTCACCTGATCATAAACTATACACATAAAACCATAATAATAGGATCCAAAAATTTGTACTCACACCTTCATTTCTAGAATAATAATACTCTTTTCAATAGAAATTTAACGTTTTTATTTTTATTTTGAACTATCAAAAATAAATATTTGATTTTTAAAATTAATTAAAATTTTATCTAGATATTGATGATATTATTATTATTAATAAATTTTAAATTAACCAAGCCAATAAAATTTCTTAAATTAATTAATTTAATTTAGGTTATGTTTTATGCATACTAGTTCTTTCATGGGAGTAAAAAATTAGAAAAAGAAAAATGTACGTTTGCAGCTGGTGATGGCAAATGCCTGGATAGTTTTTAAAGAAGCTACTGCGTCGATTCTGGGTTTAAGGCCCATTATCCATATCTAGTATAGGCCTGCTAGTTTTCACAAGCTCTTAGACTCATTTTTCGGAAGCCCAAGTCCAAGGTTTGCTTTAACCAATTTTTGGTCTTCACCTCATGAAACAGAGATAATGTATCTTGCCATGACCTGTCATAAGTAAAGCTGTCAATTGGATCGACTCGTTCCTACTCTAGAATTTAGAAAATTTAAAAAGTTGGAAGGGGTTAGTTCCGTTTCTCAAAGGATCGTCAAAATTTTAATTCAATCCAACTCCATAAAGATCAATGGTCAGAACGGACCTATATACATATATATTTACTTAAAAAAGTATTTAAAATAAAACATTTTAATTTTCATACTATTTTTTTAAAAAAACAAAAAATAGTAAATAAAGTGAACATGAAATTAGAGAAAATTCTTAAATACAAATCAAATGTAATGAAAAACTCAATTTCAAGATTTAAAACGTATTATCGTCAAAAAAAAAAAAAACTAAACAAAGAGTTTGGGTTTTAATAATAAAAAAAATACTAGTATAAACAATAATATTATAATAGTAATAGAAAGTCTGTATTTTTTTAATTATAATAAATAAATTATAAAATAAAATAACTTATTAAATATTTTTGACCCCAAGAGTAGACCCAATTCGACCCTCACTAAACCCTCATTGGCCCTTGATCATTGAGGGACATATTAAAAAACCCTCGTTGCAATTGGAATAAACTTTTTTAAATCCAAACTTTAAAAAAATTGGAATAGGGCCGGGCCGGACCTTTTTGATAGCTCTTGTCATGAGTAGGGATGGCAATGGGGTAGGTCAGGGTAGGTTTTTGAAAATTTAGACCTGCCTTTCTTGGAGCCAGACCCGTCCTGACCTGTGACTTGTCATGGATTTTTCAATCCAAACCCATGACCTGCCCTGTATTGTTACTACTAGGCTCGACCTGCCCCATTTTGACCCGTTCAGACTAACAAAGAAAATTCCTCTAATCATCATTTTGACAAAAATAAATAAATAATCAAAGAGAAAAAAAATCCTACAATTGAAATTGTAGAACTGTCGAATACAGTACACAAAACATCTCAATGCAATTGATTATCAAAGGTGATAAAGAGATTCAGAGAACCTAATCAAATGCAAAATTATCTGACAAGCAATACGAGATGACTTCAGTCAACAATGAACTTTGGGCTCTTTTGGCATGAAAAGGGTGAAATTCCAAACATCAGAAGGAAAAAAAAAAAGAATGAAAATCCCTTAACATTGAAGACCATTTCTGCTACTTCTTATCTGATCCCTTTATGTTCAGATTGAACCACTTCTTCTTTGTTGATTTGTCTTTCACATCTGAGTTGCTGTCTTCCCCTGGGCTATCTGCCCTAAAATCATCGAAGGGAACTTTATTGTTACTTCCATTACTAAAATAACCAACACCACCAACACTAATCACCGACCTAGCACACTAAATGAGGAATGTATGCTATCTCACGGTTTCAGCAGCTCATCAATTTTTAACATATCTTCCCATCTACAAGGAACTTGAATGATTTTCTCAATTATGCCAAGTAAAATGGACTGCATCTAGTGGTTCAAGTAGAATGCAATGGGCAAAGACGGGAGTAGGAAGAAGTGGCTAAGAGAGAAAGAGAGAGGACCCAGAGAAAGGATGAAGAAAGAAAGGAAAAGGAAGAGGAAAAGTAGGGTTTAGAGTTATATATATATATATATATATATATATATATTTATTTATTTATTTATTATTTTTTAAAAAAAAAACAGGTCAGGTCAGGTCACTGACCAATCCCTTGCTCGACCTGATCTGTGCACGGGTCTTTCCTTTAAATCCCATACTTATTCTTATTTTAAAACAAGTCAGGTAATACAAATCCCAAACGGGGTCAAATCAGTTCAGGTATCCATCGGGACATGTCATTTTGCCATCCCTAGTCATAAGTTGTTTATTGATGGAGTTTCTGTGAAGCCTGTAATTCTTAACTAAATGCAACAATAATAAAACATAATAATTGAGTTTTTTTTTTTCTTCTAATAGTGTCTACATCAATTTGCACGTATAATCCATTGGGATGTTGGTAAAATTCGGAATTTGAATATTATCATTATATTTTGATAAATGACCATTTTTGTCACCCAATCAATGTTCATTGTTTCAATAAGCATTGTTTATTCAATCAAATATAATTTTAGTTAAGTCAATTTAATCCAATTTAGTCAAAATCAATTGCATTAAAATTTTTTTTTTGATGAATTATTTTGTATAATTGATTAAATCAGTCATGGTATCAATTTCAACCTAACAGATTTATTTTATTTTATATACATATATAAATATAAATATAAATATATATATACGGTTTTGCTAATGCTCGCTCCAACCGTTACCGTAATGGAATTCTTGCTACAGTGCTCATGCAGCCAACCAAGCGGAGCAAAAATTCCGTTACGGTAACAGTTGGAACGCGTATTAAGGTGCGTTCCGGAGCGCGCCTTAACAAATCCGTATATATATAAGTGAGAAAAAATATTACTCCAACCAGTCAATTAATATTTAAAATATCGAATAAATCAGATGATGATTTTATGTAAACAATCGAATCGTTCTTGATTGATATTAGATACATTCAATCTAGAATAAACAGTTGCATACTTCAAATTCGACATCTGTTAATTGTTTAATCATATAAATATGTGAATTTAATAATTCCAATCCATGTGCAAGTTTAATATAATTTACTTGTTAAAAATAATCTTAGAAAATTTAAATGTATTTTTTTTTTTATCATATATAAAATATAAGATTGAATCTTATTAAATTTAGAGCTTTATTTTTAATTAATGCTAATTACATTACGTATAATATTTTTTTCCAAGAAATATTCTTCTCGTTACTATATATAAATCATTTGAATCATTTTTTCATATCATTAATTATAAGTCATTATTATTTGATACGAATCAAACACATTTTTATTTAATTTTACTATTAGTGGTTATTAACTTGATGTCTGAAAAGGATGAATGGCAAAAACGAAAGTGGATTCATATTTGAAAAGTGGAGCCCACACTGTGGGTGGCTGGTTAGTTTATGATTCATCATCTTGTTGAGATTATCCTCGATTCTTTATTATCATTATCCTTTTATTTTTTTATTTTTTATTTTTTATTTTTTGTCTGAAGCTCTATCCAGACCACGCAGCTCAATCCCAAGTGGGCACTCGCAATGTGAAAATTCAGCCGTCGTCGACGCATTTACTTTATAGGAACGGCGCTCATTTTACATCGCATTATTTTATTACGAGTAAATAAAATACTCCCAAGCTGTGGCAATCTATATAATTGGCGGCTCATAAGGCTCAAAATGGTGATAAATAATTATAAAATTTAGCATCTGTCACCCTTTAGAAGGCTCAAAATGATGAAAAGGCTCGACGGATGATTTTGACATTTAAATTTAAGAATTTTGATCTTCATCCTCATTATTTTAATTATTGAAGTGTATCCAAGAGGACTATTATATAGAGTGCGACTTTCTTCCTCAATGACTAATATTTATCGATATAAATCTAATTCAAATATCATTTATAAAATTATCTTTCACTAGATATAAATTAATTAGCAAAAGTTTGAGGATGATGTGTTCTTTTAGGCTCTAGATCTTCTTTATACTTTATTGTGACAATGTCTAATTTATCAATAAAAATTTTATATGTGTATTAATAGATAAATATCTTAAGCTTTAGTTTATTTTTTAAAACTTAGTTTAGTTAATGAAATTTAAATACAAAAATAATTAAAAGATGAATATAAAATTTTTATTAATATATATACTAAAAAATGTCATACAAAAAATTATTAGAAACTTGCTTTTTTTTTTTTTTTTCTTTAATCAAATACAAATATAGATTATAATTCTTATCGAAACAAGATCATTATTTTAGACAAAAACTTTACTATCTTCTAAATATTTAATAAAAATAATAAACTCTTTTACGGTTTATGATCTCTAGTTATATAATTGTATACCACTCTATTTTTACATCAATAGAAATTTAACGTGTATCATAAAAGATAAGATTTTCTAAAATTTAATTTATTTTTTTAATTCTAAATATTAATATATATTAAAAAATAATAACTAAAAATTATAAATAAATTTTTTATCAATATTTTATTAGTATAATGGAGCGATAAACCCCTTTTGTCGGAGTATGATTCTCCATTTACGTAGTGGCTGTTAGTTATGTTATGTAGAGTAAGTCAATGGTTGTTCCATTGAGTATTATCTATTTTCTAGGCTAGTTGGGTAGTGGAAGTAGTGGACATGGCTTGCACTTTCTCTTGAGATTTCTCTTGGAAGTCTATAAAAGACTCACATTGTGACTTCTTGTTTGTGTGTCTGCAAGGACTATTGAATAAACTCTGTTTCTCAAAGTTTCTTTATTCTCCAATATTTTCTTTCTTCTGACATTCTGGTATCAAAGCCAGGTTCCAGACTTGAACCTAGCTGAAAAATGACAATGATTGGAGTTACTGGTGGCACCTCGCAGCAGCCAATGATTCCTATTTTCAAAGGAGAAATGAAGACACTGTTTTGGTCACAAGAGCTTTGGAAACTAGTTGAAAATGGGTACTCTGATTCGGATGATAAAGGAAAATTAAGGGAGAACAGGAAAAAGGATGCCAAAGCCTTATTTTTCATTCAACAAGCAATGCACGACACAAGTTTTTGCAGAATTGCAGCAGCAGATACTGCACAGGAAGCTTGGACTCTTCTCAAAAATGAGTTTCAAGGCTCATCAAAGGTAATTACAGTGAAACTTCAATCACTTAGACGTGATTTTGAAACCTTGTTCATGCAAAATGAAGAGTCTGTTCAAGATTTTCTTTCAAGAGCAAACATCATTGTTAATCAAATGAAGTCACATGGAGAGAAAATATCTGATGAAAGTGTGGTAGCAAGAATTTTAAGGAGTTTGACTCCAAAATTTGATCATGTTGTTGCTGCCATAGAGGAGTCCAAAAATCTGTTTACTTTATCATTTGATGAGCTAATGGGTTCTTTGCTAGCACATGAGACAAGGATTAATAGGTCAGTCGAAAAAAATGAGGAAAAGGCATTTCAGGTCAAAGACGGATCGCCAACTCGAGGAGCAAGAATAGTGGATAGAAGACGAGGTCGAGTTGGATATTGAGGCAGAGGACGAGGTGGAGTAACATTACATGTTTTAATTGCAACAAAATGGGCCATATTGAAACAAATTGTTGGTCTCAACCAAATCAAGCAAAGTTTGCAACCGAAGCAGAGGTTGAAAAAACTGAAGATCGCAGTCCTTGAATTTGAAGCAACTAAATCTGAAGTCTGGTTCATTGACAATGGATGTTCAAGTCGTATGTCAAGCTCAAGGATGATGTTCAAGGAACTAGATGAAGCTCATAGGAAGTAGATTCGACTGAGTGATGATAAGAAAATCCAAGTTGAAGGAAAAGGTACAGTTGCTATCCAAACTAGTCATGGTAAGACCAAACTCATTAAGAATGTCTTGTTTGCTCCTGATTTAACTCATAATTTATTGAGTGTTGGGCAACTGATGGTTAGTGGATATTCTATCATTTTTGATAATGGTTTTTACACAATTAAAGATAGCAAGTCTGATCAAAATTTGGTATGTCAGAAAATTTGATGTTTCCTCTAGTAGGCTCTGATATTGCAAGTCAAGCCCTTATTACATATGAAACTAATAAAACAAAATCATGGCATCTACGTTATGGACATCTTAACATCAATGGTTTAAGATTGTTGAGTAATAATGAGATGGTGCATGGTTTACCACAAATTGAGTCGATAAATACAGTGTGTGAAGGGTGTGTACGAGAAACAAAGTAAGAGGTCTTGCCTATTGGCAAGTCATGGAAAGCTACCACTACTTTTGAATTGCTGCAGATTTATGTGGGCCTATGAAGACAGATTCACTTGGTGGAAGTAAGTATTTTTTGTTGATTACAGATGATTTCAGTAGTATGAGTTAGGTTTATTTTTTAAAATTTAAATCTGAAGCTTTTTTAAATTTCACTAAATTCAAGGCTTCGGTTGAAAATCAAGTGGCAATCGTATTAAGGTGTTTCGTACGGATAGAGGTGGAGAGTTCTTGTCTGATGAATTTGATAATTTTTGTGAAGAAGATGATGGTATACGCAGGGAGTTGACAGCACCCTATACACTCGAGCAGAACAGGATAGCGGAAAGGAAGAATTGCATTGTTGTCGAGATGGCCAGAAGCATGCTAAAATTTAAGGGACTACCTAATTACTTCTGGGCAGAAGCTTTTACAACTGTTGTATATCTGCTAAATATTTCTCCAACAAAGGCAGTTCCATATTTGAAGTTTGGAGTAATAAGAAACCTTCGGAGAATCATTTAAAAATTTTTGGGTGTCTTGCATATGCTTTGGTACCTTCTCAAACACGTTATAAGCTTAATGAAAGATAAACAAATTGCGTTTTTATTGGAAATTGCTCTCAATCCAAAGCATAGAGGTTATACAATCCATCCAATGGGAAAGCGATTGTTAGCAGAAATGTAATCTTTGAGGAAGACCAGGGTTGGATTTGGGAAAACAAGGAATAAGTGCCCCCAATTCAGGTGCAATTGAAAGAATACGGTTCCAGCAATTCAGCAAGCAAACCCAGCAGTCCAAGATGTTCTTCAAACTTTTCAGATGAGTTGTCAGATGAAACACCCTCTTCAGATGAGTTTTCAGATGAAACACCGCCAAGGAAGTTCAGGTCATTAAAAGAAATTTATGAATCATGTACGTTTGCTTTGTTTGTTTCAGACCCAATCAAATTTGAAGACGCTGAAAAAAAGGAAGAATGGAGGATAGACATGGAGGAAGAAATCAAGGCAATCGAAAGAAATGAGTCATGGGATTTCGTAGATCTCCCTCATGGTAAAAATCCTATTGGGTTGAAATGGATCTATAAAACAAAGTTCCATGCTGATGGTAGTCTACAAAAGCACAAAGCGAGGTTAGTTAGCCAAGGGGTATTCACGAAAACAAGGTATTCGTTTCGTAGAAACCTTTTCTCCAGTTGTTCATTTTGAAACTGTTAGGATTATTTTGGCTCTTGTTGCAAAGTTAAAGTGGCCTTTGTACCAATTCGACGTTAAGTCTGCCTTCCTAAATGGAGAATTGAATTAAGAAGTCTATGTTTCCCAACCTGAAGGATTCATAGTTCAAGGCAAAGAAGAAAAAGTGTACAAGCTAAAGAAGGCACTATATGGGTTAAAGCAAGCTCCGAGGGCATAGTACAAAAAGATTGACACATTCTTTCTGCAAACTGGGTTTAGGAGAAGTGAGACGGAGCCTACATTATACTTTAAGAAGAGTGAAGAAAATGATTTATTACTGGTATGTCTTTATGTTGACAATCTGATTGATTTGGGATCATCATCTTATCTAATCTTATTTCTGACTTCTGAATGTGCATGATGAAGAAGTTCGAGATGACTGATTAGGACTATTGCATTGCTTTCTTGGTTTGGAAGTGAAACAAGATGATGATGGAATATTTCTTTCACAAAAGAAACATGCTACAGATCTTTTAAGAAGATTTAACATGCTGAATTGTAAGATATCATCTACACCTATGAATGTGAATGAAAAATTGTAGTTGAAAGATGATACAAACAATGCACAGATGGAAGATTGTTTAGAGGCATGGTTGGCGGCTTAAACTTTTTGATACACTCTCGTCCTGATATTTCTTATTCTGTGGTTATTGTTTCTATTTTTATGCATACTCCTACTAATCATCATCTGGGTGCAGTTAAGCGGATCTTACCATATGTTGCTGGAACATTAAATTTTGGTATATGGTACCCTCAAAAGCATGATCTCAGACTTGTAGGACATTCTGATAGTGATTGGGCAGATTCCATGGATGACAGGAAGAGCACTTCTGGCTATTGTTTCAGCCTTGGGTCAGGAGCTATAGCATGGAATTTGAAGAAGCAAGGAACTGTGGCTTTATGGTCAACGGACGCCGAGTATGTAGCTGGTGCCACAGCTACATGTCAAGCCTTGTGGCTAAGGAGTTTGCTAGCGGAAATAGATAGAGTTCAAATAGGAGCAATGGGGATTTTCTATGATAATGTTTCGGCAATCGCAATGTCTAAAAATCTTGTTTATCATGGAAGTTCAAAGCATATAGATATTCGGCGTCACTTCATTCTTGATTTGGTAGCTAATGGGAATGTGATTATGCAGTTTTGCAGTACAAATGAGCAGGTTGCTGATATATTGACGAAGTCTCTTCCTCAATGCAAGCATGATTACTTTAGATCTCTACTTGGTGTGTGCAATTTTGAATCCAAGGGGGGATGTTGGAGTGTGATTCTCCATTTACGTAGTGACTGTCAGTTATTTTAATGTAGAATAAGTCAATGGTTGTTCCATTGAGTATTACCTATTTTTTAGGCTAGTTGAGTAGTGGAAGTAGCATACATGGTTTGCACCTTCTGTTGAGATTTCTTAGGAGATTAGATAAGGTTGAAAATCTATAAAAGACTCACATGTTAACTTCTTGTTTGTGTGTACTATTGAATAAATTCTATTTCTCAAAGTTTTCTTTATTCTCCAATATTTTCTCTCTTCTAACACCTCTTTCCCTCTTTTACCGGAAAAATTTCTAGAGTGACGCATATAAAATATATATTAAATATAGGATTTATTCGACCAGGGAGACGGAGTCGGGGAGGTCTTGGTGTCATTGGACGCTTTGATCATATTTATTCACAAACCTATATTCACGGGCATGCTCACGTGGCAACAGCTCAGCTTCGTTGCTTCCAGGGATCCATATCCCATCATTACTTGCGAACAGTAATTTTATGATATGCATTAAATTTATATGCATTTATATATATCTTAAATTATTTGGATAAAATAGGATGATATCGTTTCATTTTAATGCACAGATGCATATAAATTTGGATTATATAATAGAGAACCTATACTTGCGAAAACCAAAATCCATCATCTTCCGACAGCAGGGATTCGCCAGCCAGCAGCCCAACCAACATCTCCCTCTGAACATTAACGCGGGAGAAAGGGCCCCTAGGGTTAACCATTTGCAATTTGCAAATTTTTTTTTGTTTTGTCGTTTCTTTCACTCGGAATCGTTAAAGATTGCATCGTTTTTTGAAACAAAATAAATATTCTTGTCAAGCAGGTAAAGGAAAGCCCTGCCCATTTTTGCATATAGAGGGAGAATAATACCTAAAAAAATAGCTGAGAAAGAAAGAAAGAGACAGAAGGTGGAAGCATTCGTAGAATAATTATGGTAGAGATGGATATGAGAGAGGCGGCTGTGGGTGGTTCTGGTGGTAAAGGGCAAGAAGAGGAGAGGTTAATGGAAGGTGTGACTGTATTGGATTTTGATTTGCTGTGTTCAACGGTGGCTATGCAAACCCATAAGGGGAAATGGAACAAATTGAATGAGGATGAATGTGATGAAACAGAGATGTTGTACTCTAATGGAGGAGTTTTAAGGATGTGGGAAGGTGAACTTCTTTATGATTGCTTTGAAGACCGCCAGATCGCTTTTCAATCAGCCTGGTGATATTTTTCTCCTCCCTTTTTTTTTCCTGTTCCTTTTGTTTTACCTTTCTGGCGATCATGTTTTCTCTGGGAAAGATTGCTGCCTTTTAACGTATTTCTTTTCCTCTTCTTGTATTAGGTTGGGAGGGAGGGGGATTCTCCTGCTCTTAACTTCCTTGCAAACTTTTCCCTTTTTCTTCCTTTCATTTAATGCTTTTAATTTGGTTTTGCCTGGTCAGTTTTGGCTTATAAGCATCCGTAACAATTTCTCAATACAACAAAAAAAAATTTTTTATGAAGAAGTTCACCGATAGGGGTATCAGCCAAGAATTCATTTAAATCTTCTTCTTCTTCCTTCTTCTTTTGTGTGTTCACTTTTTCTAGTGGTAGTGTTGATTTCTACCAATTTTATACTTTTTGTGGGTTATGGATGACAATAGCTTAGGGGTTTCATACTTCGCGTAAGAATTGGTCTTGGTAGTCTATCTGACGTCCTTTTCTCGTCATGCAGTTGTCCGTGTTATAGATTTGGGAAGAACATGAGACGAGCAGGTTTTGGTCCTTGTTTTCTTCAGGTGAATACTTTCTCGAAGCTATTGAGGTCTCTGCTGATTCACTCCGTAAAAAAAGCACCATATCCTGCAAAATTAATTGCAAAACTTTGTGTTTCAGTTGTTTGACCAAAATTTCATGGGTTTCCTATTCCTGGTAATTATGAATTCACGCGTAAGTGGCATGTTATTGACAATTCATTTCTATTCATTGTCATGATAGTCTTAGTTAAGTGTTGTCCAAGTCAAATATGCCACCTGGTGTTGACCATTCTGGAGTTGTATATTCTTCTGAGGCTTTTAACTGAGGTGTAAATTGCTAATAGAATAATGTCTTGACTCTTGAGGGCTAAATATGAGGTAAGAAACATACAATAGCTTAGGAATTCATCAGAGCTTGTACTGCTGGCAGGCATTGCAGGATTTGAGCTTTGTTGACCATGGCTCTGTTGGAAATGATTGTACCCCTGCAGATCAGGATTTTTGCAATTTTTACACATTCATTTTCTTGTCTTAACCTGATAGTTCAGTTGTATAGATATCTAACTTTATTATATTCTAATTCTGCAGGGATCCATTTATTTGATGCTTGTAGTGGTTGCCGTTCTCAATTTGCTTGCATTTATTGTCACAAAGAGACGCTGCTTTGTATATTTAGCTGCTGCTTTTACCATCTCGATAGGAACATATTTGGGGTTTTATCGTACTCGGATTAGGAAAAAGTTCAATATTAGAGTAAGTTCCACATCATTTGGTTCCTTTTAATTCTCTTTTCTTGAAGTAATGTAAATTGGATACTATTGTGTTTATTAGTCCATAGCATCATATTTCCTAAGAATATGAATTATATTGAAGAGAAAATTTGTTAACCAGTATTACACTCATAAGGAAGAATCTTAAAAGGGAAAAACTGAACAAACACAGCTTTCAATGATTGGTAGCCACTCAAGCATGGGAAGTGTTAATTCTGTGGTATATGGTGTTCGAACATTGACAGTCACAGTAGAACTTAATAAAAATGGTTTTGGGATTTGTCTTTATAGCTACCTTTTTTCTTCTCTTCTTCCCCTGCTTCGGGAGACAGCCTTGTAAATAGTTTTGGGGAAGGAAGAAAGCTGAATGACCATCCACTCATAATTTTTTTTTGGGAAAGGACTTGGAGTAAGGGTGTGAACACAGGAGTTTAAATTTGTTCAGGCTTTTTAAAAAGGAATCAATACTTAGCTTTTTATGGGACAAAAAGACAGTTTATTGGTTATTTTAGCAAGTAGCTATAAATCATTGATGTATTGCTTAGAGCAAGTTTAGGATGTTTGACCGAAGATCATTTTAGAATTGGAATTTGCATGAGAAGCTCTTCCTGTTTAGCACAATACACCTTAAGTGAAACTGCTTTGTTGCATGAATTAGATTATGCCAATGCCATGGAAGCCTTTGCTTACTTACTAATAAATCTGGTATAATAGTGTCTTATACATGTCGTTCAGGGACAGGCATCTTTTCCCCCCTAAACTGCTTTTAACCTGTTCTCCCGGTTGGTATCATTTTTTTTTTTTTTTTTTTTTTTTTTTTTTTTTTGGTTAAAGGCTTTGATCCTTCGCCTTCTAATGAAGTTGTGGCATGACTGATCCCTTGGGATAAGCTCTGGTATGCATTTAGCAAAATCAAAAGCTTACCCTTTATGTTAAAGGACAGCACTCCTTATTTATGTATTTTATACTGTTGCACCTAGTGATTGAAAAGGTGATAAATATCATTGCCATCTTGTATGTAAACCTCAATTCCTGAACATAATATTCCCTTGCCTTTACCTTCTCTCCGACTTCCCTCCCTCTTTTGGCTGTTTTGATTTTCTAAAAGGTCTTTCTTTAACAAGAAACTGAAGCTGTGTGCTCCACCATTAATATCAGTAACATGATAACTATTAAAAGCAAGAATGAAATAGATCAAAGGCATTAATACAAGAAAGTATCGCACATAGAAGAGCAGATGGTGGGAAATTAACTCCCATTTGGTTAAGATAAGTTTAGTTTGCTATAATTGTATAAACTTGTGTCTGTTCTATGCTGATCCCTATCATTGATTGATCATGTTTAGACCAGTAATAAATCTTGAATACTAATGACTGGCTTGTCATGAATTTCTGCAGGGTAATGATAGCTCGTTCGATGATTGTATTAATCATCTCATTTGTCCATGTTGTTCCTTGTGCCAGGTATTTTATCTTATCCATCTGTATCATTTTTTTTGTTTGGTTTCTGGAAACATCATAACCAGGTCTTCCAACCACCAAACAAACACCCCCATCCCCCAAATAAAATACGATCAAATTAATTGATAAAGGAGAAAACAATTGGTACTAATGTTGTAAGAATAACTGAATAATCACTCGTAATAGGAACTTATACCTCCCAACATGTTTTATAACATGAACCAGGAGTCTAGAACCCTGGAGATGAACAATGTCCAAGATGGTACCTGGCATGGTAGAGGCGATACCATATGCATAGGAAGCTATTCTGAAAGTGGTAAGGGAATCTTTGAACTAAACCCACCTCCTATTATCTTGGCAACTCCTCCCGAGTCTCCGAGCACCATGAAACCTGCTAGTAACAACAGCAATCACATATGGCGTCCTGAAGCTGACCAGAATTCTCCTTTGGTCTGATCAACTAAATAGTTATAATTTTTTCCCCTCTTCAAATGAATAGCATCTGCATGTTAGAGTTGCAGTGCAAATGCACGCAAGCCACAAGATTCTTTATTGCCAGCCCTCGTGATTAAAGGATGAGGGTGTGGAAAAATAATAGAGATAGTTTTAGTGTATCAGGGAACTCTGAGCCGTCATTTTTCTTGGCCAAAAAGGGGGAGGGGTTTCAAAATTTCCCTCTTCCATGTATATAGGCTGTAAAACTTGTGCTGCTAAATTTATCATTGCTCAACCTCATTTGTCAGTTCTGGTTTTATTTATCAGTTTGTTGATAATTCAGTTGAAAGTTTCTGCTTGATTCAGTGAAGATAAACAATTGTGAAAACAAATTGTTACTTCCCTTTAAATCTTTCTTTATGCTGTGATTGCTTTTCTTTTGGTGATATGCTCCTCTAATCTGATAAGTCCACTATGCTACGCTTTACCTTTTCATGGTAGACATGAAAATGTCTTCTGCTGCCTTTTAAGCATTAAGCCAGTTCTCTGGATAATTGATTTTTTTATTATAGTTGTTAAAGAATGTTATCCAAAGGAGTATGAGAAAATCTAGAATGGGCGACCATGTCTTCTTTCTAATGACTCTTCCTGAAAACGGAAGTAGTTTGTAGAACAAAGTTAAGAAACAATCCTTCGAAAGTAGTTTGTAGAACAAAGTTTCGCTTCAAATGATAAATTAAAAAAACAAAAAACTCAAAAGGTACTCAATTCAGCATCTGATTCGTCAATCAGTGCTGCAATGATGGAAGAAGTACAGATATCTTCGAGTAAAGAAAACCAAACAACAGGAAGATATTGGAAATTCTAAATTTCTAGATCGTGGAGTGCTGCTGTGGTTGATGTTCTTGATGCTGATTTTGGTTTTGGTCATATTGATGGGGGACGGGGACGGAAACTGGGTTCTCGGAGAGGTTCCGGTGCATAATTTCACCCATCATCTTGGCGGCCAGTGGAAGACCTGCACACTTGTCTATAATCAGGTCCTTCAGTTTCTCAAGTTTCTCAGGGAACCTTTTTCCATCTTTCTCAACCGAGTCCATGAATATTTGCCAGCAGCACTCTCTGTCTTTCAGGGGCGCTAGACGATGCAAATTCTCCTCGCCCACCATTTTCTTCCCAATTTCCTCAGACCTAGATGTCACAATAACTGTCCCTCCATACCCTTTTGGTAATCCGTAAGCGAGCTGTTCATAGCAGCTCTCTTCCTGCGCGGATGGTGATGCCAAATTCTCAAAACTCTTCTCTGGATCCCAAGCATCATCTAGCACAATCAGGTACTTTTTCCCCATTAATTGCAGCCGGAGGGCAAAAATTAGTTTCTGGAGCCCTAGATTCTGATCTGTTTCAGCGGATTTAATGATTTCATTTTCAACTCCTAGGCACATTAACATCCTTTTCACAATTTCTTTTCTACTGTCTTCGTCTTCTTCAGGCTGCTTTGACAGGCATACCCATATTCTGGGAAGAAATTCTTCCTTCACTTTTGGGTTGTTGAACATTACCTGACAAAGTGTTGTTTTTCCGACTCCAAGCATCCCGACCATTGCAATTGCCTTGAATCCATCCTTGCCTTCTTTTCGTAGGAGCAGTCTCTCCAAAAACCTCACTTTGTCATCAAGGCCGTAAATTTTCCTCGGACCCCCGGTCCGGAAACTCCACCGGTAAGTATCCAAATTCTTCGACAAGCTTTCTTGAGTTTCTTGAGCGTCTTGAGATCTCTCTACTAATGATCCACTGGCATCCCCATCTTTAAGATCCTTTTTTATCTTCTTTAAAGTTTGAGAGAGTTTCCGGGCATCAACTATTCCTTCAAGAAAAGGCTTTTTGGATATCAGCTGCCACTCCGATAACACATTGTTGAGGAGGTAAAGAATTTCCCTGCGCTTTATTTTGACGGAGGCTCTTTCATTAGGAGTGTTAAGCAAATCCCTCAACCTCTCAAAGTCTCTATCCAAGTGAAAAAACTTGGCCAGCAAATAATGCTCTGTTGACTTCGCGGCTTCAATAGCCGGTTGGAGCTTTTGTTTCAGGAATTCTTGTACAGATCCATCCATTAAATTGGTCTCCCTTTAGAACTGTTGGTTTTGATATCCCAAGTCTGAACTAAATGTCAATTAGTTGTTGGAATTTGGATAGATCTTTCAGCTGAGCCTTCTCTACTGGTCTTTGGAAATGTACCAAACACCCCAGATAAGTAGGCTTGTGAAGAAAAATTGTATGTAAAATTTTTTTCCTTTACCCTTCTTTTCCTGTTCCATCTTGGCGGGCCAAATGGGGTGGAAAATAGCTTGTTGGAGTTGACATACTTAATCCGAAGTCGTCTTCTTTATTATGAGTAAAGAAAATATCCGTCTTTACGGACTATTTCCCAGCTGGAAGGTGAATTTTTCGAACTCTAAATCATCTTATCAACAAACAAACAGGTTAAAAACCTATTGCCACAGTTTATGTTATCTGATTGACAAAGAACTATTTATTTCATCTAGTAATTACATTAGCAGTCGGTGGTTGGCCCTCTTGCGCAAACCCTTTCATCTCTTTTGTAATACATAGACCAACTTTTACCCGTGTCTCTGTTCACTTGTTCAGTAATAGTGTACTACTATTTGAAAAGTGGCAAAGTGATTTGAGACGGCTAAGCAAAGAATCATCTTTCCAGGAAAAAGAAATTCTTTTTTTATTTTAAAATTATTCCTGCTGGAGAAAATCCTTAATTTTGATTTTCCTCTCCCCAGTCTCCCCCTTCCACAAAGTCCCCCAAAATCCTACTTAGTTCTTTCCGCAGAGGGATTCGGGAGAGAGGTTTGCAATGGAGATCCCCATACCGCAAACCTGGAAAGACATATGGGATACATGGGATCTAAGGGGATTCATCATTTTAAGCCTTGCACTGCAAACATTTCTGATAATTTTTGCCCCTTTGAGGAAGCGTACATCAAGAATTTGGACAATCATGCCCATATGGTCTGCATACTTGCTGGCGGATTGGGCAGCTAACTTTGCAGTAGGACTCATCTCCAGCAGCCAAGGGGACTCTGCTGGGAAATCCTCTGAAAAACTTTCTACCAGCCCGGCACCAGGATCCCCAATCTCGGACAACAATAACGGCGATCTTCTTGCTTTTTGGGCACCCTTTCTTCTTGTGCATCTTGGTGGCCCTGATACCATTACAGCTTTTGCATTGGAAGATAACGAGCTGTGGCTCAGGCATTTGCTTGGGCTTTTCTTTCAGTCCATAGCAGCACTTTATGTGTTCATTCAGTCACTGCCCAAGACCCTGCTATGGCTCCCCACAATGCTTATGTTCATTTCCGGCATCATCAAGTATGCTGAGAGGACCCGTTCTCTGTATCTTGCAAGCTTGGATAGCTTCAGAGACTCCATGCTTACAGAACCTGATCCAGGGCCTAACTATGCCAAACTCATGGATGAGTACTATTCAATGAAAGAGGCAAAACTTCCAACTCGGATTGAAATGATTGGCGAACCTCACAGGGGAGCCAAAGCTGTGGATAAGGTAAAGCAAGGACAACTAACTGATTTGGAGGTGGTTCTCTATGCTCACCGCTTCTTCCAAAGCTTCAAAGGCCTCATAGTAGACCTCATATTCAGCTTTCGCGAGCGCAATCAAAGTCGAGATTTTTTCCTAGCAAGAACAGCAGAGGACGCTTTCAGGGTAGTGGAGGTTGAGCTTAATTTCATCTATGATGTTCTCTACACTAAGGTTAGTGTTTTATACACTATACCAGGATACATTTGCCGTTTCATTTCCTTTTCTTGTGTTGTTGCTTCTCTGGGGATATTCTATACCAAACCTAAGAAAAATTATGATCCATATGATGTTGGGCTTACATACACCTTGCTTTTTGGTGCAATTGCCTTGGATGCAATAGCTTTCCTCATGCTTATCCAATCTGATTGGGCTCTGGTTGCCACAAAGAAGTTGCCAGAGGTTGATCTTGAGGATAATAAAAAGAGTAGCTCTCAAGCTTCACAGCCAGGTACTGCTCCAGAAGGAGAATCAGTGAAGTTGAGATTAAATTGCTTAGGGTGGTTTAGGCGCAGGTGGTCAGAGTCTGTTTCAACTTACAACCTAATATACTACTGCCTGCATCCTCGCATGGATGTGAAGGAGAAGTTCATCGGCTATATAGGGCTGACCAACTTTCTGGATGAACTCAAGTATGTCAAGAAAATGCCATTTACCGAGGAATTAAGAGATCATATCTTCCAAGAACTATGGAAAAAATCAGATATCTCAGATGATCTAGATGCTGCTAAGGAGATTAGTGCAGCCAGAGGTGATTGGGTTCTTAGAATGGAAGGCTGTGGTAAATTGCTTCAGTATATTGTGGAAGTGGATTATGATGAAAGCCTTTTACTATGGCACATTGCCACAGAACTCTGTTATAATGATGAAAGCGAAATTCCTCCTGGACAAAGCAAACCTCCTCCTAACAAGTACAGGGATTTTTCTAAGCTCCTCTCTGATTACATGATATATCTTCTGGTTATGCAACCAGCTATGATGTCTGCAGTTACAGGTATTGGGCAAATAAGATTTCGAGATACATGTGCGGAGGCCAAGAAATTTTTCAATAGAGGAAGTTGGAGAAAGGGAAGGAGCGCTCCAGATTTGTTTAAAGTTATCCTTTATGTTATTCTCAGTGTCTTCAAATACATGGCCATCAGCTTATATGTATGTCTTGTATCTCTGGTTTGCATTCTTGGCTCCCCCTTATTGATCCCCCTTGCACTTTGTGGAGGTAGGATACTACAACAGGTGAAAACCAGAGCCCTTCAATTGCATGACAAAGTTTTGCAGTTATTTGGTAAAGGGAAAGAAAATGATAGCAAACAGAAGAAAGCTTGCCAAGAGATCCTTGGAGTTAATACAGAAGTTAAACCAGTTGCCATCAAAGGAGATAGGAGTAAATCAGTGTTGTTTAATGGGTGTATTCTGGCGAAGGAGCTTCAAGAAATGGAGAAATCAGAGAAGAAATGCAAATGGGAGGTAATGAGCAAAGTGTGGGTAGAATTGCTGTCTTATGCTGCTACTCACTGTAGAGCAAATACTCATGCGCAGCAGCTAAGCAAAGGTGGAGAGCTTATCACTGTAGTCTGGCTACTTATGGCTCATTTTGGATTGGGTGATCAGTTTCAAATCAGTGAAGGACATGCCAGGGCAAAACTGATCGTAGGGAAGTAAGTTCAGAAAATATTACTATTAAAAACCAATGGTTCTGCTCTGGGGTTTTGTAACTTGTTTCATTATTGAAGAACTATATATATATATATATATATATATATATAGAGGAATGATAGTGTGTGCTTGACCGTGCACACTAATGAGTACAGTAGTTAGTCAA
>JAOXNR010000030.1:5821261-5857508 GCA_028571225.1 Parsonsia alboflavescens
GGAACGGGACAGTCTTGGAATGATGTCTTGGTGGGACGAGGGAGAGGAGGGAGGGACAACCTTAGGATTATATAATTAGTGCATGCATTCACGCTTTCACCCCATGCAGTAACAGCATCATTGTCTTCTCAGCCAGGTGGGCCTGCCTTTTCATCCGTCTTGTGTACAGCATCTTGAACAAATATACATTCTTTTCTTTTTCTTTTCCTGTTTTTCTGGGGTTTTTAAGGCATACTGGACGCACATATCTGTGGTGTGAGAAGAAGCTCAAGAGATGACATAGAAAGAATGTCAGCCTATAATGTAAATTGTTTATCTGCCCAAGAGTTTCTATAAAACTGTATCCTCCAGTTGAGGAATTTGTGAGAGAGAAAATTTTTTGACCCAAATGAGAAGACGAAGAAGTTTTCAATTTAAGTCGATTTTGATATGAACAATTCTTTCCATGGGCTAAAAGTAAGTCTCGTCTCGTACCGTCGAATATTTTCATTTTGTGAAAGGTAAACATGACTTGAGAAAGTTGGTCCTCTTTTCCCTCCCTTAAGTGAGCCCATCAATCCTTGGGCTAGTGAATATCTGAATTGAATGGGTTTAGAGAACCTAATTATTATCTCCTTATAGATATCTACAGATTCTACATCATAATAGAAGTTTCATCATAATATTACCAAAATTTGCCTATATGATGTCAAAATAGCTATGATGGTAGCAACAAAATGATAATAATTGGGTAACAGTATATATATATTTCAGCAGAATTAGCCTCTTAGTGGTATCTAGTCAGAAAAGTAAAGAGATTATATTACACTTGGAGAACGTAGCTATTGCAGTAGAAAACTTTGATGTTCCCATTTACATTTAAGCCAAGAAGAATTCATTCACATCATTATCAAACAGTTTCAAGCAGTAGCAAAATATTGTACAAAATACCCCGGAAGCACAATTTTCAACCAATCCAATCTCAATATATGACTTTTTTTTTTTTTTTTTTTTTTTCTGTTTTTCTTTTTTATTCCATTTCTTTTCCTCGTACGTTTTTGGCAGTACCCAATAGCACTCCATGGCCCAGTCCAGTTTTTCAAGTCCCCAGTGAAACCCGACCCATCTTCCCATCAACTCCTGATCCTTGGATTTCTTCAGCACCGGACACCACCATTCCAGGATAAGCTGGAACCACGCCAGCATTTCTAGCACCATAGAATATCTGCTGATTCGCCCCATCTGCAACTACCCTTCCAGATATTGGATCAATTGCCGTGATTGTCCTACCCCCTGCTTGATACACTTGACCTAAGCTTGACACCGGATTATTGTATCCAATAGGAATTTGCCCTGGATTAACTGAAAATGTTTGAACATATTGAGCTCCCATGGGAACTGGTTGAACTGGGATATTTCCAGGTCGAGCTGGACCCTGCACATAGTAAACAGGTATAGGTTGTACTGTTGGTGCCTGATAATGCCACATTGGATTACTTGTATATTCGGTTTGTTGAGGAACAACATTCTGACTTCCATCACCCATCCCCTCCACTTGAGCTTCTTTAGAGAGCTCCGTTGTCGGACCAGAACTAACGGGTTTGGTTTTCACTGGAGGAAGGTCAAGAATTGCAGGAACAGTGGGGGGTGCCAGTGACGAGGAGGTAGAACAGAAAGGGGAAGAAACAGGTGGAACGGGTGAACTCGGATCAGAACCCGGATTATTGTCATTAGGGAGATTCTTGTTTCTGATTTTTGGTTCACGCGGAGCATCATCCGAATTGTCCAGCCCGAACAGATAATCGGGTACTTCAGACACTATGGAGGAGACTTCGGACTGCCCACGTTCCAAACCCGAACCGCGACGTCCATTAAGAGCATCTAAGAACCAGTGCTCGCGCTTAGCAGAGCCATCAAGGAGGGAACTGATAGAGCTGGCTCTAGATTCGGCGTCAGAAGGAAACAGGAAAAGCCGAAGTCGAGCCGACTTGTGAGACTGAACAAGCCGATCAAACTCCTCCATCATGTTCTCTACGTCTTCATCAGTAGTCACAGTAATCAAAGCATCGAGGTCTTCATTCGGGAGCTGATATTTGATACTGATGTTAGTTGTTCCGGACAATTTGGATAGTTTGGAAATGAGTGAGGAGAAGGTGGTATGGCGGTTCACGGCAACTATCCGGGTATCGCCGCCCATGTAGCGGAGTTGGTTATCATGGGGACGAGGCAAGATTTTGCCACCGAAGCTGCACATGAAGCGGACACGTGCCGGTGGCTGTACAGTAGTTGTTGTGTTGTCGTCATGATTGTTATGGTGGATCGATCTCGGGGTTGAGGCGACTGAATCAGCCGTGCCGGAGTCCATATCACTGGGGGTGTGAAGAGAAGCCATTTCTGCAATATCAACAAGCTAAAACAAGTTAGAAGAGGGTAGAAAATATGAACAGTACTGTCTATGAAAACACAGGGAGGGAACTGCAGGAGAGGAAAAGGGGGCCTGCAATCCAAAGGAAAGGGAATAATTGGAATAAATCAAACCATTTGGTTATGACAGTGACGAGGAAATCACAAGTTGCGCCTGTGCAGCATCTCAAAGATGCGAGAAAGTTGTCTTGAAATGACTTCCAAACAAGAAAATGTAAGGGAGAAAACAAAAAAGTGATTCAATCATTGCCAAGGGGAGATTGAGTGGATAAGATACATACCCGGTCAGATACCATGCACTAATGCTATACCATCATAATTCAGTACCCAAAGAAAAGATCTATGCAACTCAAAATCTTCATAATCTTCAAGTTTTTTGGGATATGGAAAAATGGGTATAAAAAGAAACTTTGAATTTGATCTTTAGTTGCAATTCATGAGCTTGGAAGTTGGAACTGAAAAACTTTTGCCCTCCATGTCATATGGTCTAGATGAAATTATTCCTATTGTGGGTTTGTCCTGGTCCTGTCCATAGATCAAAACCTGATGCGTCCCCAGGAAAATTGAAAAATATATAATGCATAAAAATGTTGTCCAACCACAAATAGAGCGTTGAAGTTCATAAATTACTATAATCCTATTCTGAGTGCGTAACAATAGTTAATACTTGACCGTGCAATTAAAAATTAGAAAGTCGGCTAACAGCACACTCTGGCTGATGCAATCACCAACTTAATGAACAATCATGGACGGCAAATTTTACTGAATTGTGATTAAGAATTGGTCAAGAGTGAGAACAAAACTACCAAATCTTACCCAATCTGTCAAGTTGAAGTTCCAGATTAATGTATCCACTTAAAGTAGCTAAGGATTATTTCCTCGAGGTTTTTCAACGTGTAAAAACAAGAAAGTATAAAGACAAAACTTGGAGAACAAGGAGAAAAAGAAACATCCATCCACAAAGTAGTAGAATCTACCAGATTTAAAGCTTGGATTGAAACAGCACAAAAATAGTGTCTTCTCCAATAATACAGTACAGCAAAGAGGCCTTTATGACTGAACCAGATGAAGACACATGAAGTGTTCATCCTCTTACCGAAGAAAATAATTGAAGAGTAAAATGCTTTTTCATTATGAGTCAATGGGAGGATCTCCAGAATATGCTAGTTTTTGTTCTTTATTCTCCGTGATTACGGATTGATTAGGCATCCTGTAGGAGAACTCGACGAATGACAATTCCCCGATGGACAGAGCATATGAAGAGAATAGCAATTCTTCACATTTTAGATAAAAATATTACCAGATTTTATCCCCAAAATCCCCCAGACAGAAGAAAACGGGAAGAAAGAAGGATAATTTGCACCTTAAGGAATCAAAACTGCGATAAAATGATCAACAAAGGAGTTTAATCAAAAATAAGTCTCCAAGGAAATATGAAAGTACCACACAATTCATATAATTGTACGATGAGATCAAAATAAACGAAACAGAACAACAGACAGTAACGAACAGATTAAGAACAAAAGAAAACACTAGGAATTGAATTGGATTCAACAAATATATCCTATTCCTACTTACTTGAATGAGATTGAAACACAAAAAATCCCTTTTCTTCCGCAGTCTCGACGGAGATTGAGAAAGAAAAGCAAAACACCTCCGCAATCAGAGTGTGGAAGACGTCTGTGACTGAAAAATGGAAAATGGAAAATGGAGTATGAGAAGGCGTTGGTGGTGGTGGTGGCCTGGCAGGACTGCTACTACTACTGCTCAAGACTCGAGAGGAGAGCTGGCAATTTCTGGGGTGTGGGTCCCTCATTCCGAAATTGTGGTCCTTTAGGGAAGGACGTGGCAAGCAATAATTATTTGTCTCCAACGTGGCTAACGGACCAAACCTGGGCCTGCCCGGTGCTTCAAGGCCTTGCCCATCCAATCGCAACCCCAGTTCAACCAAAACCGGTCTTATTCAAGTGGGGTGCACCCCACGGGATCGAGATGGGGATGTCCTAATTGCCATATCAAAGAAATTTAGTGGTTCTTATTCTTCCTTGCAAAACCGGTCCCCCCCTCGAAATACCGATAAAGACCATCAAAAGTAACTAAGGAAATAGACTAAGCCTTGGCCCATTCGGGGCATGGTTGGGATTTCATTAAAAATTTATTATTATCGTATGAACTTATGCTTGCCGCTGTCTCTAGTACATGGTTTATCGACCAAACCTTTAATCATTTTAATGTATTTTAGGAGAAAGTCTCCATCACACCATTTGGTTTTTTTTTAAAAAAAAATTTAAAAAATAAGATTTAAGATTGAAATTAAAATTTCATTGAATGTAACATTAAAAAAAAAAAAAACTACGTAAATAATTAAGGGTATGAAAATGACTTGGATTATTTGGATAGTAGTTGGCCAATGGAGGGATCTTTGTAATTTTTTTTTTTTTAGCTTTTTATTTTGGTGCTTGCTTTACTTTACTAAAGTTGTTTCACGTAAATGAAACAAAAGTAAATATGATTGCATTGTTTTATATCAATGGTTGTAATATTTTTATATAGACTTTATAATGAACTATACTTAAAAATGTTAGTGTAGCCATATGTATAAAAGAATTTGATTTTATATTAATCGATTGAACCTAATAAAGCATTGATAGGATTTTAAACTTGAAACTTTTCACTGCTTCCCCATTGCTGTCCCCAAAAATTCAAAATACATACCTCCCCAATTGCTGATGTAGTAGTAGTTGAAAAGTTATTATAACTTATAAAATTATCAAAGCAAATTGGGATGGCCAGAGCAGTATCCTTCGTTATCATGCCTATTTTGGTCGGTCACTGAATTTCTAAAGACAGAGACTTGAAACTTGAAAATTCAAGATTCAAATACTACTAGTAGTAATAGTATTGAAGACAGAGAAGAGGACCACAACTTAATATGACTTTGAAAGCAACCTTCAGGTGAATATACTTCACTGCTTTTGTGGTTTCCTTTCCATACTTGGGAAGCAAATTGGGTTGCTCCCAGAGACTTTTTTGCATGTCTCCCCCCTAGTCTTTTGGATTAGCTGACAGGTACATAATGCACAATCTTCCCAAACTCCTCAACCGAGAAACTTTATATGTATGGTTTGTATTGCATATTTCTCATTGCTCAGCACTCTTTTACAGATCAAGAATTTGCTAATCTCATTTGCATTGTTCCAGAATGAGAGTTAGATTTAGAATACAAATTAGTCTGAACAGTTCGGGACAAGCATTCTTGGACTTTTGAACAGATAGATGAGAGAATCCCAGAACTACCTATGAATCCCTCTCTTCTCAATCTACCTCTTTCGACAAATTGTCATGCCATCACCAATTGGTACCATACTAATGCTTACGCGCTCATCCTTCATCAATTTCTCATTAAAATCCCTTATGCTGAGAGTCTTTGGGTCATTTACTAAGGGATCAGCAACTTTCCCATGCCAGAGGACATTATCAATCACAATCAGCCCTCCAACTCTTACAAGTTCTAGCAGCAGTTCAAAGTATTCCTGATACATTCGCTTCTCAGCATCAACAAAAGCAAAATCATAGCTACCATTCTCACCATTTTGTATCATTGATTTCAGGGTATCTGCTGCAAGCCCATACTTCACATCCACCTTGTTTGAAACACCAGCTAGGCTGTAATACTTTCTTGCAACTTTAAGTGATACTGCATCTCTCTCACAAGCAACTAACTTGCCTCCTTCTGGCAGCACCATTGCAATAGCCAAAGAAGAATATCCAGTATAAACTCCTATTTCAATGCACCTTTGAGCTCCCAGGATTTGAACAAGCATTGCAAGTAGTTGTGCTTGATCAGGAGAAACCTGCATTTGACTACCCCGCATGGTTGCTGTCTCTTCCCTAAGTTCACGTAGAACCCGTGGCTCCCTAACATTAGTCAATACATAGTCATAAAGATGTGGTGTAATGCTGATAACCTGCTTGTTTCCATACTTATCATCATTGGCAATGACTACTGCCTCTGACTTGCAGTATCGAATCCGAAACCGATGTAAGGATGAAGCAGACACTGCAGAAAACAGATTCCATCTGCATTTAGCAAGAATTTGTGTGGTTGGAACACGATGGACAGCCAACTGAGAGCCTAACATGAGAAAACAGTTTGCCCACTGATTTAATGTCACAAGGCTGGACATTAGAAAGTTCTAATACCACTGATGCCTTCCATCCTATGGTGTCTCTGTTAACAGGGCTTATTATTCTCACACTATCTATGATTAGCAGACAACAACCAGAACAGCTTTCAGATCCTGCAAAGGAGGAGATGCACATAAATTAGCTAGAGCTCACCAAAAAGTTGAGCACACCTGCAAACATATAGAATTATCACTTGTCAAATGCTAAATTGCATTCAGGTCCAGAAGAGGGAGCAAACATCTAACAACAAGAAAATTATCTTGTAAAGAATTCACGGTCCTTTTAAGGGCTAGCTCACCTGGCAGATTTATGCTAATGTCTGTCCTTTATTTAAGCATCCTTCGTAAACAACTAACAATGGCTCACTCACACCAGATTCAAAGCATACCTTTAAACAACACCATACTACGAATATGCAGAATATTAATGGGATAACCTCCTACACTTTTCTGGATTAAAAGAAAGATACGAATCATTTACATTCAAAATTACTCCCGAGAATTCTTCAAATTGTTCAATTTTGAAATAATCCTTAAGCTATCTTATCTGAAATGTTACCAGGTTATTATGAACCTAAAACGTGCCTCAAAACTTCACCGCTCAGAGACGTCCCGAAGCAAAAATCAACAGAAAGAAACCAACACATTCAACAATTATGAAATATTTTGCCAAGAAAATATTCAAGAATCCCAGAACAATAACTTAAAATCAATGCCTACGGAAACATGAAAGTTCAGCAGAATTCAAGTTCATAAAAATAAAGAAAAAAAACACTAACCAGCTTCGAAAGCTGAGAGGAAAATTCCTCTTTCCACTTCACCGGGAAAATGAAGGGAGAGAGTCGAGAGGCAACACACAAAAAAAAAAAAAAAACACATACAGAATACAGATTAGACCAGTCCAATGACACTTCCAATAATGGGCTGATGGGTTAGTCGTTATTCCTTAAAGTGAATTGGGAGGACCTAATTTCTATTGGGCTATATTTGAAATTCTGCTTCCACTATGACTAAATCCATTACATTTAATTAGTTTAATGGGAAACTATTTCGTCAATTAAATACTCCCTTTTATTAGAATAAATACCTTTTAATCTAAAACTAAATATTTTTATTTTTATTTTAAAATTAATATTTCAATTCTAAAATAAATCAAGTAATTTTTTCTTTAAAATCCTATAAAATTTATTTATCCATCAATTTATATTGAAATACTAATATATCGATACTCTTATATAAATTTATTTAAATTTCAAAACATTACAAGTGTCCTAAAAATCAAAATTCACTATTTGTATTTTATATATAATTTATTTAATAATTAATTATATTATAACTATTAAAATTTATTTTTAATTATGCAATGAAATGAACATTTTAATATTTACCTCCCAAAGTATACTTAATTGATTTAATAATATTTGGAAAGACAAAAGAAGTTTTTTTTTCCCCTTAAGATCCCCTTAACATACCATTTTTTTTTATAAATATATATTTTTTATTCTATCTGTTAAATAAATTTATATTATATTTTATTTTATTTATAATAGTTATTTGTATTATTTGTCCCTAAAGAGATGGTTAACAGATGTCCCTATTAATTTGATCTTAGTTGTTTCTTTAGGATACTTCATTAAGTAAAGTGATGGTCTTACAAACCATATATTTCAAGTTAGAATTTCATTAATACTCTCATGAATAAATGAAATGTTGAGGAAAAAAAAAAATCTTAACCAAAATGTCAAGAAAAATATGAGTCTATAGTTTATCAATTTTATATCAGCTTTAAAATTATATTTTAACATTTATTTCGTTAATTTAGATATAGATAAACTTTATCATAAGACATTTATCAGTCTCTTGTGATTTAAGGAATTATTTTTATATATTAATATTAGATAGATATAAATTGATATAGTTAATTTTAAATTAAATTAAATGAATTAATTTTTTAAAAATGAACCGAAACGGCTGAAAAAAAATTTTAATTAACAGTAAAGGAACGGGAAACAGAAAGTGTCAACGCTATCCCGGGGACAATGTCGAGATTTTTTTTCTAGGAACGAATTTTAACTTTAGAAACCCAAATCCTCCAGAGAGGATGGTTTTGGAGATGCTCGTCTGATTTCTGACATGGGAAGGAAAGAAGTGATTCGATATGTGAATGAGAAGTTTGTATTTAGTAAGAGCTTGAAGGGAGGGTAGTGGGAAATTCGAATTTCCCATCATCTTCTTCGGCTTCACTGGTCCTTTTGCAGTCAAATCTCAGGTAACAAAGGAAGAAGAAGAGCAGGGGATAATGGGTAACTTCTTCCGCAAGCGTAACGGTAACCGATCCTTACCCACAAAAGACGGCAGCAGCAGCGGCGACGGTGTAAGAATAGAAGAAGTAACATCAACAGCTTCTCGCTTTGGGTTGTCCTCCAGGACTCGCCCGCCATCATTTTCTGCACATTTCCAAGGTTCCAGTTCTCTCTCCAAAATTCCTTTTGCTCCTCCATCAAAGATTACTGCTCCTAGTAGACCTGCAAGTACGATGGACAATAACAGCAGTTCCCAACCGGGACATCAAACCAAAAAGAATAAGTACCAGTTCATCCCGGATAATTATTCATCTCTCGATCAGGTCGGCTCCCTTCTTTCCGGTCAAGTCTAATGCATTTATTTATCCACTTCCGGTCCAAATTACCTGTCAATTAATCACAGTTTTACCTATTATCTATCTCTTTATCTTCCTCTCCTATTGGTTAGTTACAAAATTGGATAACGTTTAGCAAAAAGTTTAAATGAAGTCTCTATACTTAAATAAAGTTGACTAGGGTAGGTGACCTATATTGTACTTTTGCAGGCTAACACCTCTTCCGCGGATCATTTTTAAAAAAATCAGCGAGGGTGGATTTGGTTTAAAATGTAATGCTAGGATAAATTTCCGACAGATACATAAATTCAGTAGTATCAGGGTTAGAAATTTGGAAAAGTAATTGCATATTGTTATTTGCTCGTACACTGTGTTTGGATTTTGCAATTCATTTGTGTTTTTTCAGGTTTTACATTGCTTCTCTTGAGTGGAAGGAAAGAATTTTTTAGTTTTACGGTATTAGAGTTCCAGAAGAGATCTTCCATTTCATCTGCTTGATTCTCTACATATATGTATCTCCGGGGAAATCATATTCTCTTTCTGCGCTGCCGTACAAGATTTGTTGGAATTTAAATTCAGTGGGATGACACCAATTCTTATCTTCTATATCTCTGGATCCACTACTTTTGCAACCTGTAAACGCATCGAGAACCAAACTTTTCATTGACACCAACATTATTCTCTTGACTTTAAGTGGCTGGTGGGTCATTATCATTCTTGATAAGGTTACCTTTTCCCGAAGAGAATAATGTTTAATTCATCCATCAACTTTCATTGGAGAAACTTCTTCGAAGTTGGATGAATGCTCTTTGCCACTTTCCACTACACTTGTATGAAGGGTCCCGTAACTAGTGCATAATTTAACTATTCCAACCTCAACTGTAATATAAAGATCATAAATATTGAAATTGGCTGAATGTTCTTGCTCTTAAGTGCATGCTTTTCAAGCAGTAAAAATGTAACATGATCATGTCCCCTTCATTAATGTTGGCAAAATGAAGGGTAGGGAGTACAAGTAATTCAAGTTGGTTAATTTTCTTTTGCCTGCTCATACTGCTCTCATGTTTTCTCATTTTGTGCGTGTATGATCTGTATATATGCCCTAATTTCATTGTAATTTGAAAGTGGACCAACTAAAGAGGGTACAGTTGCATTCTTAAAGGATATTTTCTGAAGAGAAAAAAGAAGTAACTGACACCTGAACTCTTGTAACTTTATCTAATAATTCTTGATTTTAAGGCCTTCAAATATCTTACGAAATGCACATTTGCAGTTGTCTCCTATTAAGTTACAAAACATGCTGGTTATTTCATTGTGCTTGACAAGTCATTTTTGGTTACCATTTAGTTGTCTTTCGTTGGAGCTTTTCTCATCCTTTGGTACAGGTCACAGCAGCATTAAGGGAATCAGGTCTAGAGTCATCCAATTTGATTCTCGGGATAGATTTCACTAAGAGCAATGAATGGACAGGTTTGTCGAATAAACTCTTTTATGAGATAAATCCGAGTTAAAAAGCTTAATGCGAAGCTATTTATGAATTACGAGGCAAATTTGTCTTTTACACCAATATCTTTCATGTTGGTGCCTAAAACTTGTTGAAACTTGAGCAAACAAACTAATTCATTATTGTTGAACTTTCATATATAAAACAAATTTTATTTTGGTTACATCCCATTCAATAACAGGAAAACCCTGCCTTTGTATGATCTTCTCTTTTAAATCCATTTTGGCTCCTTACAATGTTATTCACTTAGTATGCTTTAAAACTTCATCTGACAATGCAATTAGCCACTGCTGCCTCCAAAACTTAGCCTCATAAGGATGCTGCTGAGGCTTGCCTCATCAGATTAAAATTGAGTGGACAAGGACTAGGCTTGTGGGGAAGGCAATATTATTGGCGTGCTAAAGTTGCTCCAATCACGTATCAGGCAGTGAACATATAGATAATGACAAAGGCATCTTTGCTCTTAGGAACTTTGGGGTTCCAGCCTTTTCTTTGCCCCATAGTCATTATGCAGTTGATTTTTCCCATTGTTACTGCAATCTGGAGCTTTTGCTTTGTATATCATTTGAAGCTAATCTGTGAATTTTTGCTATTGAAGGCAATATATCTTTTAACAATCAAAGTTTACATGCAATTGGTGATGTACCTAATCCATATGAGAAAGCCATAAGCATAATTGGGAAGACTTTGGCTCCCTTTGATGAAGACAATCTCATTCCATGTTTTGGTTTTGGTGATGGTAGGTTAGATCTTCCAAGAACTTCAGATTTGGAATTTATCTTTAGTTACTGAATCATTTAACAGTCTTTCTGTTTCCCCCGGCCCTTTTGTCTTTTTCCTCATTTTTGGTCTCATACAGTAACTACACATGATGAAGAAGTATTTAGCTTTCATAGTGACCATTCTCCTTGCCATGGATTTGAAGAAGTTTTAGCCTGCTACAGGAGGATAACTCCAAATCTGCAATTATCTGGTTGTGTACCATAAATCCTACTTTGTGCTCTGAGTTCCCTGATAATTGCCCATCTCCTTGACATATTTTTAAATTGAGACTCACGCAAGGTAATAAATGTCTTGAATTCAAGGGCCAACTTCATATGCACCAGTTGTAGATGCTGCGGTAGACATAGTGGAGAGAAGTGGGGGACAATATCATGTTTTGGTTATCATAGCAGATGGCCAGGTCTCTTCTATCCTCATCTCTTATTTATTCAACTGCACTCAGGTTGGGAGTCATATTACCAATTTTCTATTTCTATAATTGCTGATTTCTCATGAAGGTGACGCGAAGTGTCAATACTCGTGAAGGGGAACTAAGCCCGCAGGAAAAGAAAACCATTAACTCAATAGTCAATGCTAGGTAAATCTGCCCAGAAGGAAATATTCCTGTTAATCTTGTTTTTAGAGATTATCCTCTTCATTTAGGCCCACAGAATTTTTTAAATTTCAGAGTTGATTTAATTTAAACCTTTTGTTGTTCTGATAGCTTGCAGCGGCTGAACTGTTGCATAACGCTAAGAAGTATGCCTTTCTAGGATTTCACGAGAGATAACAAATCCCTTTTTGTGGTTTGGCCTTTCTTCAACTTATGCTCTAATGAGCTAGAAACATTTCTAGCACAATTAATAAGCCTGGACTTTAATAATAGAATTTGGTCAGATGAGCAGATGGATGCATTAGAGGTCTACACAAAGTCTGCCAGGTAATAGGAGAACACAATACTAGTGCTTCCCGACAAAACCATTTCCATTTTCTGTATCACAGAAATCCCACTTGTCCTCGGACAAGGTTTTACATATTGAGAACTTATGCACTCCACAATAATGAGATACCTTTTGTACTGCCTTCTCCATTCATCTGTGACTCTGTTCCTTAAATCTACTTTATCTGGGAGCAGGTCCCTGGTGAGAAAAGCAGAGAGTAGAATGGTAATCCTTCAAGCTGTTGCAATCACTCTAATGTGCCATTACAAAAACTTGACATTACTTAGGTAACCTGAATATTGACCAATGTGAGACAGGATCATTTCATTATGTTGAGAATTTATAACTAAAATGACCATGTATTGTTCTGTCTTTTCTTATTTGATTGTAAGTGGGAATTTCTGTCTTCTTTCTCTGTAAATTTGGCAGAAAGCAATTGGTTTAGCATGTCTCATTTATTGAAAGGTTGTTTATTCATGATTTAATGATTATATTGCTCAAAACAATGCAATCTGCACCTTTTAAGATTTACCATCTGAGTTATCGTAGCCTGAACTGCTCCCCAGTTGAAATATGATCTTGTCATTTAAGTATATCTGAACACCAATGAAACTCAAAGTTCAGAGGTTCCTTGAAATCAGTTTGTATCCATTGTCAATTGTTCTTGTTGGTGTTGGCGATGGACCATGGGAAGACATGCAAAAGTTTGATGACATGATCCCATCCCGTGGATTTGATAATTTTCAGGTACTTTATTAGAATTCATCATTTTTGTTTTCCTGCACATTCATAAGGCTCCAGATTAATAGTATGTTTGTATCTTTTTTCCCTATGTATGCAGTTTGTCAATTTTACCGCTATTATGTCTAAATATGGATGTGATTCTGAAAAAGAATCTGCATTTGCTCTTGCTGCGCTTATGGAAATCCCTATCCAATTTAAAGCAGCTAGAGAACTCGGCCTACTGGGGTATGTCATTGTTTGTATTGGACCATATGGAAAGCTCCAGGACTCCCATTTTCCATGTAGAACTTGACAAATTTATGGATAAGGATCAGTCAAAACTGAATTAAACGCTTAGAGCATCTCTTCAAAATTCCATAATCAGTTGATGCCAAACTAATAGCACAAGAACTATATATGTACTGTTCTAGTTGTGTATGTAGGACAAATTACTCTAGTGATATGCTCTGTCCATCACTCTTTCGCTCTCAGGCACACAACAGGTAGAGCAAAGAGAGTGGTTCCACGACCAACACCAATTCCTTATACTCGCCTTGCATCTCAGTTGCAGGATCCAAGCAACTCTTCACCATCTACTACGGAAGAAAGAAATCAGGTAATGTGATGGGAGTGTTAATTCTCTATGACTCAATTTTACTTTCCAGAATGCCAGAATTTCAGTTATTACTCGGAGTCTGTATTGTTCATTGAATTTGCCTTGCTCTTTTATCTGAATGCAGGTGTGTCCAGTCTGCTTGTCTAATGGGAAGGATATGGCCTTTGGTTGTGGACACATGGTGAGATGCACTTGGAACATTTTAAATTTTGCTTTGGATTTAATTGAACTTACTTGCAGGAACTGATTTTCCTGGTAAATTAATTGCAGACTTGCAGAGAATGTGGACAAAGATTGTCAAATTGTCCAATTTGTCGCACACGAATAACCAGTCGAATTAGGCTTTACACTTGATAAGTGTAGATGAACCATGTAAAAATTCTCTCTCCTGTTATGCAGTTTATCAGGTCTGCTGAAATGCATTGGGAAATAGAATAAAGAATCAGTGAAAAGCTTGAGTCTTCCTCTCTCATCTATCATGTCTATATACAGAAATGTTCTCAAAAGTAGCTATCTGCCTGTACAGGCTATATCTGTATCTTGCTTTTAATAGCTAGACTAGGTCATCAAGAGAATTGCATATGAAAAGGGATGTAAAATGACATGCTACATCTTGATTATCTATTCTGGTATTACTGTATCTCGATTTTAAATATCATAGAATGTTATTCTGAGTGGTAAATATATATGCCAAGATGTGTTTTTTCTGAAAATGAGAAACATAATGGCGCAGCAATGAAGCATTATAATGACTCCATTACAGCAATATCCACCAACTAAAGTTGGGTTTTAGGGTGCCAAATATTGGAAACAGATATGCATGGAAGCCCAGATAAACTACAGCCCAGTTCAAGCCCCTGGAAGAGTGTAGCCAAATTCCAAGGACTGGAAATCTAATTACTTTCCTTTGCTAACTGTCTCAGCTTCACTTGGATTTGAGATTGGTTGGATTCTGACATATGGTTTTCTGGTTAACGTCTCTCCTTTTAATGCAGCAACATATCTATCATTTGTATCTTCTTTCCTCCGCAACTCACCCAGGTATTCTCCCAGCCTCTCTTTGTTCACTTTTCCCATCATCTAACACAAATAATGAAATTAAGATAATATTAGTTCGCTTATTATTAAGGTAAAGAGTGACTATTCATCAGAGCTACACAAAACATTTGATAAGGAAGAAGCATAGTATAATTAATCTCAGGAATCAACTTAAGAGCATGGCAACTAAAAGGATTACCAAGCTAGTTTATTTATTGGATTTTTATAAATTAACCGACCGGAAAATTAATACTTACAAGGGTATCGGGACGGGCATTTTGGCGAAGCTTTTCTTCAAGTTCAGGGGATCTGGAATTAGTGAGCTGCATCACACAGTAGCCGATGACTCCGGGAACGACGCCGCACACGGTAGCGAACGTGAAGAAGAAGGGCTTGGAGTCCCGGGTCTTCCTCACGATCCACCTCCACGTCTCGCTCTTCTCCCATAGCACCGACATCTTAGAAAGACCTAGAGAGTGTAGCCTCCTCCGATCACGACGGTGGATGACAGGGATCTGGTCCAATTTGTTTCGAGGTCCACCCCTTTTACTTCTTGTTTTGCAGCCCAACGAGCCCTATCAATCGATTTATTTATTTACACAAGTTTGAAAAAAGAAAAGAAAAAAAAAAACTTTTGAAAAGAATACATTCCTTTTGTTTTTCTTCTTTAAAAGTTTTAATCAAGCTTTTTTATTTAAATATAATTTTTGAAAAAATTCAGAATAAAATTTAGGTAGAAAATTTTAATTGAGTACATTTAAATATTTTTAATTTAAACACATTCTATATTTGGTTTTTGGAATACACATTCTCTTTTGTAACTTGTATTTTTATACTTCACTAGATATAAGACAAATTATAATTCAAATGTACACATAAAATTTAAATGTTTAGCTAAATAAGTTTGTTAAAAAGAAAATTGTACTTCATGTCTTTTAGTTTAGTTATTTCCAAACACATCAGAATTCTATAACAATTTGTTATTTATTTATTTGATGAGTTTTAAGTGAAAAAAACTAAGGTGCCCTTTTTTTTTTCTTTTAAGAAAATTTAAAAAATCACAAATAAAACTATAAGAAATACTACTATTCTGAAGGACTAAATCATTTTTTTATAATGAAAGAACCATTAAAAAAACTGTTAAACCCTAAAAAAAAAGAAACTGGCGAACGGGAAGCAATCTTACAATAGAGTTTTGTTTTCCGGTACGAGGGTTTACCGTACACCGACGCCATGAGGGGAAACTTGGCAATGTTCCGCTGCTGCTCCAACAGGCCACAGTTCATTTCTCTTCCCGGCACCGCCGCTTTTTCCTCCGGTAGAGGCCGTGGCCGGGGTTCTGACTCTTCCCACTTTCCCTTCACCACCGAAGACGAATCTACTTCCGTTAACCCTCCACCTTCAGGTTTTGTGCATGGACAAGGGGGAAACGGCCGGGGTAAACCTTTCCCTTCTTCCCCAATTCTGCCTCCATTTTCTTCCTTTGTGGACAATGCTGCTCCTCCTGGTGCGGGCCGTGGCCGTGGCCGTGGACAACCACATCCTCAATCATCCAATTCAAGTAGGACGCCCGTTTTATTTGGCAAAGAGGAAGACACATCTACTCCTTCCTCATCTCAATCCCCAACTCCAACCAGTGGCCGTGGAGAAACATTTGTAAGTGGGGAAAAACAATCCGATGGATTGCCACCTGATCCCCAAGCCCCTACCATTCCCATTCGTCTTCAGAAACACCGAGACGATCAGCTTTCTTCTACCCTTCTGTCAGCTCTATCCGGTGCAGGTCGTGGAAAGCCCTCCAAATCACCCTCCTTCCACCCAGATAAGCCTAAAGAAGAAAACCGGCACATTCGAGCTCCTAGGACTCAGGAAAGCACTGTATCGCGCTTGAGTCGGGAGGAAGCTACTAAGAAAGCTGTTGGGATATTGTCCGCGGGTGGAGATGGAATAGAGGAGGGTGGAATGGGTGGCAGAGGAGGTTTTAGAGGGAGAGGCGGCCGGGGTAGAGGATTGCAGCCTTGGAGAGGCCGAGGGAGGGGAGGAAGGGGAGGAAGGGGGAGACGATTTGAGGATGCTGATGATGATCCGGGTCTTTTGGGTGAACAGGACGATGGTACTGAAATATTGACTGCTAAGCTGGGACCGGATGTTATGAATCACTTGGTTGAAGGCTTCGAAGAGATGTCTAGCAGAGTGTTACCTTCTCCAGTGGATGATGCTTATGTAGATGCCCTCCACACCAATTTCTCCGTGAGTCACTGAACATTCCTTTGTATTTTTGATGCTCGTAGACTGTACTAATCTCCTGCTTCATTTTCTCTCTTTTATATGCTTGTTTTCTCTTTGCCTTGCAGATAGAATGTGAACCTGAGTACTTGATGGAAGAATTTGGCACTAATCCAGATATTGATGAGAAGCCTCCAATCCCTCTTCGGGATGCCCTGGAGAAAATGAAGCCGTTCCTCATGGCCTATGAAGGCATTGAGAATCAACAAGAATGGGAGGTTTGCGGATAAAAATTTTCCTAAAACTTATTATTATAGTTAGTTTTAAATTTATCTTTCCACCTGCTAATCGATCTGGTTCGTATTAATTTGAGTTATAGTTTGCATTGGGATAAATCCAAAGTGACATGTAGCAATCATATTTATTTTTGAAAATGGTAAGGGACTAATTTCTAGTTTATCTTTTTGGAGTGCAATAGCTTTTAGGCTTCATTCAATAGTAATTTTGGCCCATCATCACTTGTTGATAGCCAATTAGAGTAGGGTAAATCACGGGGCTTTTCCCCTTTTCCATCTGCAATGGGAGAGCCAGATCAACCACAACCTTGCTTTGAGGTCTTTTCTTGTCTACTCCTTGTATAATTGAAGATGTAGTTGTCTCTTTTTTGATAAAAGTAGAAATTGTATTAATAAAAAGAAGTAATACAAAACCTGTGGAAGTAATTGTCAGTGTAGCATCTGGTTTCTGTGTAAATCTATCAATTTATCTGTGAGAAGCCAGATATTTGGCTTTAGTTTTTAATGCCTCTTGCACCAAGAAAGCCTAATGTATAGATAGATCCTGCTTCTGCCATTTGTTTTGTCTAGTTTTGGCTCAAGAGATGCAGTGTGCTCCAGGGTTCCTTGATTCTTAATTATATGAACAGTTATCAGGTATTGGCTGTCGTAGGACATAAGAGACATAGAAAGCCATCAGAAAATTTTCTTTAGCGATTGCTGTAATAAAATGCCAACGAAAGTCACTTTCCTTGGCTTTTTTTTATTTTCTTTTCTTTCGACTCTTGCTCAATAAGGTGTAGTGCGCCAGTTGCTTTTTGGTTTTTTTCATATACTGCTTGGATTTGATTTCCTGTCTTTTACTTGGTCTTCTCTCTCCCACCTGCCTTTCTTTACTTCTAGGAAGTTGTGGAAGAAACTATGCAGAGGGTCCCTCTTCTAAAAGAGATTGTTGACTACTATAGTGGACCTGATAGAGTAACAGCAAAGCAACAAACGGAAGAACTACAAAGAGTAGCCAAAATGCTTCCAGAGAGGGCACCTGTTTCTGTGAAACGGTTCACTGATCGTGCAGTTTTATCTCTTCAGGTTGCATCTTATTATTATTTGAACGAAATTCTCAGCATTTGTATTGTCCTCTTTCATTCATACTCCTTTAGTGAAGGCTTATTTTTCCTAACTCTCTTTTTTAAATGTTTTCTGATTCATATGTACCTGTGATATTTAATGATGTAGAGTAACCCAGGGTGGGGATTTGATAAGAAATGCCAGTTCATGGATAAGCTTCTGCACGAGTTTACCCAGAGCTCCAAATGATCAAGGTTTGATCTTTTTCTTCTTCTTTTCCTTTTTTTTTTTGGGGACTTTACGTATTATTCGTTGTATGGAGTGTCATCAAGAGGCACCTCAACTAAGAGCAAGATTTTGATTTGTCTCAGTGGAAGAAAGCGAGACCTGCTGTTAATGCAAGGTTTCTCCAGACTTATTGTTGAGAATAATGGTTTCTAGTTATAATGAGTAAATGGATTTTGGTAATTTTGCATAATTATGAATTTGAAAATATGATATTTTTTATCGTGTATCATTTCTGCAAAAATAACATAGCAAGTGCAAATTTGAGTAGAGAGCCTCAAAAATCTTGTTAATGTGATTCTTATACATTCATAAGCAGGATGTTATCTAAGCCCTCGTTGTCATGCTGCCTTCATTTTCTCTTTATGTTTTGTTGGTATAGCTAGTTCCTTATACAATATTTCTATATTAACTATTTGTTCTTTTCAAAACAATGTGAAAGCTCACCATTTCTCATTCTTTCAGGTGGCTTAAGGATACATCTTACTTGTCATGTGTCTGGAACCGAGGAGGTTACTGAGCTAGATCGAAGACTTACTGTGGAAATTTGATTAGCATATCATTCATGGCACTGGATATAAGTTTTTTCATTTTAAATTTTACTATCTGGTTACAATGCAGCTTCTTGTATGTTTTCATTTATTTGAAGTGGTTGAACCATCAGTTAATGTTATTCAATTGCTTTTTTCTTCTAGCTGAATCTGTACTGCTTTTAGGGGATTATCGAGAATGTAATGGAATGAGAACTTATCTGCCAAATTATCATTTCCTTTTCATTTCAATGCCATTGTAGATTTGCTGAATGTTTTTGAGTAATTGGACAGGAGGATTTGTATATCATTTGAAACAAAGAAAAAGACTTAGCTAGGAGGTATTTCCATGGATCTTTGTTGTTTGTGGGGGTATTGTTGGATAACTAATGACTTCTTTTCTTAGAGGTTTGCTCTTAGGAATGGAGAGCGTCTTTCGCTTCCTTGGTCAAATAACAAGGTTGCCATGCCCTTGGTTGGAGTATTTTCCGATTCTTCTTCAGGTTTCGTTTTGTTGCCTTCCTCAGCTCTACTCGGCATTTGATCTTTGCTGCTCTTTCTTCAATCCACGCTGAGTAGTTTTCCATCCAGGTGTTGGGCTCTGTGAAGTTGCTTTGTATGTTAAGAATTTGCCAGAATTTGCTACCTTTCTCTTCTTGCTGTCAAAAAGTTTATGCCTATCCTGAAATAGAAATGAAATTGATACCATAGTGAGCTGGCAACCTGGGTAGGATCTCCGTAATCTGTATTTGGTTTTACTTCCATGGCCTTTTCCTTTTACAGATCTTATTCATGTCTCTTTTGATGGATTTTGGTTTTCCCCCCCTTGGAAGTAACAATCTGATGCTGCCTATATTCAAATAGCTTCATTCATTCTTCATCAAGCTGAATGGTAAGTGCACATCCTTTTTCTTTCTATGTTTACGTGTCTTACCCAAAGTTTGGGGGTCTGGTAATTTCGTAACTTGGAGGAATTGATATGAATGTGAAATTTCAGAATTATTTCTGATGATTATGGCTGTTCTCAGTGCAATCATGTATTTGTCTAAAAAAGATTATTGTGTTAAAAATTTAATAATTTGTGTTTTATGTTTTAGTTCATTGTTTCAAGTTTATATAATAATTCAAAAATGCTACTTCCCCTGTTTCATAATAAAAGTCATTGTTTAAGAGTTAAAAAATTTATTTCAAATAGAAGTCGTTTTATTGAATTTCATAAATATTTGTTGGTTTTTTTTTTTTTTTTTGGTGTAAAACAATTGATCTTTCTTATTTCAATCTCTCAGATAATTTGACTGTAGGCATTTTTACTGAGACTGAAAAAATGCATTGCAACAACTTCTCTTATGTCATTATTGATAAGCATACCTGAACAAAGAGGCAAGAGCTAAAGCTCTTGTTCAGTCTTGGGTTCTTCACTCTCCCAGTTCTCTAACATGCTACACTGTTCAACATCTTGCACTGATAACATGACAATTGCAGGCACTTCATGCTTTTTCTTAATTTTTGGGAATCAATAATGTTTAGTGTTTTCTATTCTTGACACAATTAAGGTGATGATGCAGTTAGCCATTACTTCAGTCAAAATATCGTCTACTAAGGATGCTGTTGAGATCACGTGGACAGTGTAATTCTGGATGGACAAGAGGATAACTTCACATCTGCAATTATATGGGAAGGATGCTGTTGAGATCACGTGGACAGTGTAATTCTGGATGGACAAGAGGATAACTTCACATCTGCAATTATATGGGAAGGCTGCTGCTAATCCTACTTTCGGTATTGTTTGCTTTGTGGATGGAGATTGGGGGAGCGAGAGAGACACTTTTACTTCTACTAGAATAAGTAATTACATTTTTTCAATCTTGTTTGCTAGAAAGGGAAAAAGAGGTGGAGGAGAGGAGAGGAGAGGAGAGGAGAATGAGGGAATCACAGATTCTTTTTTTTAATCCCTTTCTATTTTATCTTAAACTCTTTGATGTTAAAAGCGAGGTCAATTTGTCATTAATGAAGCTTGCTTATTCTCTCCCTTTGAATTCCCCCCACTTATGCCTCGCAGGTAATGGATCTACTGAACTGAGTCAGAATGGATGAGAAGTTTGAGTCTTTCTTCAACGTGTATTAATAGGAAAGAGAAAGGTTACTGAGTTGAAGTGGGCAGTTTGTACAGGAAATTGAAATCCTGCATCTTAATTTAGTTAATTCATTCATGAGATATTTCTCAGAGAAAGAATGTAAAACCAGATGCTTTTGTTACCATGATCCATGCTAGTATTATTGTGCATCAATCGTGTGAAACAAAAACCCGTCATTCTTGGATCAAGTTTATCAAGGAATGTGTTTGCTGATTACAATTATGGATGTAATTGACTAATTCATCATCACCTGTGATAGCTTAAGCATTTTGTCTTATTGCTTAATCTGAGAGCTAATTTGAGTCTAGCTTGTCGTGCAAAGCTGCACCTGTTAAGACAGCAGATTTAAGCATTTACTCTTATTGTTTAATCTGAGAGCTCATTGAGTCTAGCTTGCCGTGCAAAGCTGCATATTTTAAGAGTCAAGACAGAAGATTTGTTGAGGGAATTAGTTAATAGCTTAGGACTTAAAAGAACAGAAAGATGGCTTCTTGGAGAGTGTTTGTTTTTTATATTACACTAAATAAATGTTTTTTCTTGTTGTTTAGTGATTGATGATTGCTTTAACTTTCTAAATGATGCAGCCTGGAGTAGAGGCAAGACTTGTAGCTTATACAATTGCCAATTTAAGAGATCTGTTAGTGTACTCAAAACACAAGCAAATGTTCCCATCAGTGATCTGATCTTCATCTTCAACAGTCTGAAACCGAAGACATAAAAACAGCAGGTACGGTAAAGCTACAACATCCTATCCCATCAAAATTAAGGTAGCTATAATCCGCTCTTTTATCTAATCTGTATCCTATAATTAGAATCTAAGTTCTCCTCTTATATTGATATTCGGATTTCAATAATATCAAGACCAACTGAGTTTAGCCTGTGCATGCAAGCCAAAGGGGGCCATAAGCACTGTTTCTTCCTGAAGAGAGAGCATTGGGAGCTGAGAAACTTTGTATGGTACGATGGATGCAGTTGAACACATTTGTTGCTTGAATACTACCTCCGTAGTCAAAAATATATATATATTTGCAACATATTTTTTGGAAAATGAAAACTTGCCTTAGAGAAAAAACATCCGTCAATTTCATGTACCCACTTAAGAAGTGCTTATCCAACCCACTGATACCGACTAAACACCAAGCTCTAAGTTGCAGTCTACTGATTGATTGATTGCCCTCTATCCTATAATAGAAGAAATATAGTATTATTTCTGATGTCCTAAAATGATTATTTTGCCTAGTAGAATCTCTGTATTACCAAACTTTTTACTCATCCCTCTTAGTGCGGACGAGATGATATGCCATCATTTTAGTTAATGTAATTTAATGCATGCTCGAGGCAAATGGCCATTAAGGCTATCAAGAAAGTTGAAAATTTAATCAAGTATTGATGAAGCCCTTTGGAGGAGTATCTTTAATTGAATTAGTACCTAGTTATTTTGGCCTGATCGAATTAATTCGATATGAGGATGAATTTCGATCTAAACTTTTGAACACATGACATTTCAGTTATAGGCGAAATTATTTTATCACTTATGCAAACCCTTTACTTGTCATTGATCTATAGAATCAACTTTGGATTAAAAAATTTTTACAATGGAAAGATGAGATACTCAGGTGAATAATATAGTGAAGGACACTGATTGAAGAGACGTGGGCAAAAAAGGGAAAGCAACTGGCTCTATTTCATCTGGGACCTCCCATTTGGAGGAAGGAGTGGCTCAAGATAATAGGAGACTAAGAATCCTGGTAGTATATATATATTTAAAAAACTAAGGGGAAGAGAGTCAGCCAGCGACAAGGGTCCAAAAAGAAAGAAACAAAGAAAGAAAGCGAGAAAAGGAAGAACGAGAAGACAGAAGGAATAAAGGAAGCCAGGCAAAGGCTCAAAGGCAAAGCCAGTCGGGCACCTTCATTCAACTTGTCGTAGAGAAGCAGAGCAGCCTCTTCCCTTAGCTAATTCCCTCTTCTCTTCTCTTCCCAGTTTTGGGTTTGTTCGATTAACTGATTCCCACGTTCTTTCTCCTAATAGGACTCGGAAGAATCCAACATATATAAGCTCTAGCATTCAAATTCCATGCCCTTCTGAGTTACTCATAAAATTCAAACAAAACCAGGACTATTATTTTATATAATGGCGTCCAGGTGTCGCAGAAAACAGAGGTGGTGTGTGCAGCAATCTCTGACACCTCTAATGGAAGGGCCTGAACTGGAAATGCAGTACCAAAGGAGCAAAAAGGAGAGTTCTTGGGAAGTGATTCGGGAATGGTTCAGAATACAGAGAAGCGTTCAGTGGCCTCCCAGAGGAACCAACGGGGCATTCTCCGTCTCATTATACGGAAACATTACTCCGGCCAAGAAGCAAGACCTGAGGCTTTTGCTCGGGGTCTTGGGCTGCCCACTTGCCCCCATTCCTCTACCAAATTTCCCCCTTCTTCAACATCTTCGTCCCAGTAAGGACATTCCAATTGTAAGCACGTAGCATTTACAATTTCTCTTTCTTTTTGTTTTGTTGCTGGGAATGATTTCATAATCATAATTTTTTTTTGCAGGAGACATCCACGGCGCATTACATTATACAACAGTATTTAGCGGCGACGGGATGCTCGAAGAAACAACAGAAATGTGCAAAAAACATGTACACGGCGGGGATGGTGAAGATGATATGCTGCCAAACGGAGGTATCCTCAGGCAAGGGAGTGAAGACTTTGGGAACGAGGAGCGGAGAGGACGGATGCTTCGTTCTGTGGCAAATGTTGCCCGGCATGTGGTCGTTAGAATTGGTGGTGGGAGGTAACAAAGTACTCGCCGGCAGCGATTCCAAGATCGTCTGGAGACATACCCCCTGGCTCGGCACCCATGCTGCCAAAGGCCCTCAACGTCCCCTCCGTCGTATCATCCAGGTAGGAATCAATCTTCTCCATCAGTTACCTCTGATTATAAACAAAATCTAGGAATTGTGAAAATATTATGAAGAATTATTATTGTTAACTGTTAAAAGATAAAGCATGCAACTTTAGTCTTGATATTTATTCAGTAACCAACCATTTTTGGAGATACTAAAAGTAAGGATGAATCAATCTAAATAAAACTCCTGATTAACTTAATAACGGCCATGGGAAGGTGTATTCTACTATTCTCTTGAAAGAAACACAAGAATATTGGTTTGATGATTTTTATAATGCTAGTACCACTGGTGTTAAGAAAAGCTGGAAAAGAGCAAATTAAATAATGTGGGATTAATGTAAAAGTTTGATTTGATAAGATAGTAGCTGCTAAAGATCTTGAATTTAACACTCCCAATCCCGAGGAGAGGGAATGGAGAAATAGACACGACATGTTTTTGATCTGAGAGATCTCCGCAAAGTAACATTACCAAACAGAAACAGAAACCGAGACTAAGACACTGACAAACTAGTGATGTTATTGGTAGGGACGACTGACAATGATTGCGCAGCTGCTGTCCCCCCTCCGCCCTGCTTTATTTATCCAATTCCAGTCGAACTCCCCACAATCTGTCTTTCTTTACTTTGGCTTGCTGGGAAAAAAAAGACCTGAACGTGATTTTAGTTAGCACCTGCCTGCACATCTTATTTACGTCACTTTGCCTTTGTGTAAAACCTTTTACTTTTCTTGTTCTCAAATGAATCCTTTTAGCATTTGGAAAATAACAACCGTTGTGTAGTATCCTAAAGCAGTTCCTCTTCCTCATCATGTGATCTTCTCTACTTCATGATTCACCCCTCCAAACATTCTACCTTTGGGATTACCCCCACACCCACCCACTACTAGGAATAATATTACTAGTACAACCTTTTTCTTTTTCCGAGATCACCCCAAATATTTTTGTGCTGCTAGTCTACCATTCTAGTCTCTAACTGTCAAAAAGAGACCTCACCTAGGTAGCATACTGGTCAAGGACCAAGAATATACCAAAAAAGAGAAATTAAGGAACCTCAAGAATAGACTAATTGAACAGATACTAGGTAAATGCTTTCATTCTTTAGTTGATATAAATTTAGATTTAAAATAGAATGAATGAATGAGCCAGAAAAAAGTCCAGAACGGGCCCATTAAATTTTGTTATCAGGCAAGTAGGAATTACTCATCTAATAAAATAGATAGCTTCACTTGATTTCCAGTTATGAAAATGATCAAATGTCGTAAGTTAAGGTTAATCTTCTAAAGATTTTACGGGGTTAGTCAGACAAAATTAGCTCGGATATATATATATATTTTGAAAAATAATTTATTTATCAAATTAGTTCTACTTGGTAAAGCTTACTAACCACTGAGAACACAATGCATATCTTTTTGGTGGAGCAGGGCTTGGATCCAAAGAGCACAGCGAACTTGTTCGCAAAAGCACAGTGCCTGGGGGAGAAAAGAATAGGAGACGAAGACTGCTTTGTCTTGAAAGTGGCCGCAGATCGTGCGGCGGTGATGGAAAGAAACGAAGGCCCCGCGGAGGTTATCCGACACGTATTGTACGGATACTTCAGTCAAAGGAGCGGTCTTCTCATACATCTGGAAGATTCTCATCTCACTCGAGTAGTATCACAATCTCCCGAAGCTGATCAAGATCACGCAGCCGTCTACTGGGAAACAACCATAGGAAGCAGCATTGGAGATTACAGGGATGTGGAGGGACAATTGATAGCTCATCAAGGCAGAACCGTCGCAACCGTGTTCCGTTTCGGGGAGACATCCGCCCAGCATTGCAGGACTACCATGGAAGAAGTTTGGAGAATTCACGACGTCGTCTTTAACGTTCCTGGATTGTCCGTTGATTCCTTCATCCCTCCGGCCGACATATCCTCGTAAAAATTTATCTTTTAATCACAATCTATTCTTCCTTCATATAGAATATACAAAAACTCATGAGCTAATTAATTCTATGATTTTCTTTTTTGGGGTAATCGATGAATGTATTAATATTGTAATAGATATCTGTGGTGGAGTATGGATAGACTAGTTGGGATTAATCCATTATTTAAATTAATGGGAACAAATTCTGCAAATTGTAGTTATATTTTTAACTTGAATAATAACACCAGAAAATTGCCAGAAGAAACCTCTGTAATACTTTCTTCTTAGAACATTGAAATTTTAGATTTGGGGAACTTTCAAAAAGAAAAGATCAAAGTGCCCTTATAGTCTCTCTTTTTCTTTCTTTTAAAAAATAATTGTCTCGTTTCCAAGCCCAGAAAAGAAAATTTCATTCAAATGTCATGTTGGTTTTGGACTGAAAAAAAAGAAAAGCCGGCAGGAGATTGGGCGATGGTGGCGTTTCTTTTCTATATATGATCGTTCTGGTAAATGGGCCTGGAGAGGTTTTTGTTTTTGTTTAAAATTTTACGGGCCTAAACTAAGCAATCATTGAACTTTGAAGGTTGAATAGAGGGATAGGCCCAGGCCCATGTCCATTATAATGGAATTCTGTACCATTCCCGGCCCATATCAAACTGGACCATATTTACTCGGTAGTGTACTAGTTTCATATTTGAGAACAAAACTCCGCCTTACTTAGTCAACAATTCTTAGTAGTCACTACTACCACAATTTTTTATCTCAAAGATTGGTATTTTTATCCGTCAATTATTTTTTATTTTTAAATTTTGTCCACAAAGGTTTTTTTTTTTAGTTTATTTGATCATTTAACATTTTTATTTTGATGCAATCGGTCATTTTAATCAGAAATTGAATTTTTAAGTTGTTTATGGTTTCCGTAGATGATATTTTTCTCAAATACTCTATAACACTCATTTTACCCATCCAATTAAAATGGGTCAAAATAATCTAGCTAATAAACGTTGTTCTCTCTCCTCTCGACACTCATCTCAGCCATCACAATCACACACCGACAGATTAGAAAAAGGGGAAAACCTCTTTCTTTTTATTTTTAATTCATTGGCTTAGAATGATTAGGTTATTAGAGGACGGCGACAGAGGAGAAGGAAGAGGAGGTAGCTTGAAATTAAAACCTGAATTTGTACATTCAGGTCTTTACCGGTGGTTAGAAAGAGGAAGGATGGGTCCTTCAATTTCTTTGTTTCTTCCCGTTTTCCGTTGATGGAAGTATAAATTGGAACCCAAAGCATGAGAATTCGTATTCTTTAATCATCTCTGATTTTCCCAATCTCAATCCACAAGGCACGGTAAAATTATACAACGACGATTCGGAAGATGATGATGTTGATCTCTCGGACCCATTGCCAGTTGCCCCGGAGCACCACCTTATTTTCTTCGTTCATCCTCAATACTATTTTCTCTTACTCTTCTTGACCAACACCCATTCAATTCTCAAATGCCACCTCAATACTAAGACACAGAAGACTATCCCCTTGTAAATACTTGGATGAATTCTTGAAAACAGAAAGATTATGGGTTTTTTTTTTCCTCTCTAATTTGTGTATGGTTGTGTGTGATTGTGTGAAATGACCGGAAGTAAGGGCTAGGCAGAGGTGAGTGGCGAGAAAAGAGAAAGATAGCAAAGTTTATTATCCAAATTATTTTGATTCGGTTCAATTGGGTGGTAAAATGAGGCTCACAGGTATTGACAAAAATAAACTTCAGAGAAACCATAAAAAATTCAAAAAATCCAATTTGAGGTCAAAAGCACCGATTGCACCCAAAGAAAAAAATTGGATGACCAAATAAAGTGGCGTTTTTATTTTTACCCAAATTAAAACAGTAATTTTTTATTTACCCAATTTTTTACAATATTTCACAATTACTCATATCTAAAACTAACCTTTCATTCTATACTCATTTTGACTTTTAATTAAAATAAAAAATCAAAACATAACATTTATTCTTCTTTAATATGCATTTACTATCTTACCCCTTAGCATTCAACACACCCAACCGAACCCAACTACCTGTAAAATGAATTGAAGAAACTACAACTAATATCATTCATTTGATCAAAAGTTTTGAACCATAGTTAAGAGAATTTCTCAATGAACCATTCCCTTATAGGAGAGAAAGAAAAAAACTAGCTTTTTATTGTGTTCGGTTGTTCATTTTAGTTTTCCGAAATCAAGAAGACGAAGGTAGGGGGTGTTCGAAGATACATTCTTCGGTTTGTTTCTTTGTTATTTTTTTTCTTTGGTGTTTGGAAGCTTGGGTTTGTTCGTTCTATGTTGTTTATCTGGGAGGAGGAAGGAAGGAAGGAAGGTAGGATTGCAGAGATTTTCGTTGAAGTGAGGAGATTTCGAGATCTAAGAGGAGGCTTTCGAGACACGAGACAGGTATATTTCGAGACCTATATAAGTGATTTCAAGATAAGGGATAGTTGAATTTTAGACAAGAGAAGAGGCTTTCGCGACAAGAGAGGGGACTTTGGAGACACCATTGGGGATTAGAGACAGAGGATTTCGAGACCCGGGATTTCGAGACATACATTGGATTTTGAGACAGTGGATTTGGAATTTCAAGACACACATTTTAACTTCGAGACAGTGGATTTCGAGACACAAATATTGGGTTTCAAGACACAAATAGAGGATTTCGAGAGGCACATAGTTGATTTCGAGACACAATGTAGAAATGGATTACATGAGGATTGCTGTTCACGAGGCTTCTCTAGATGGAAGGGTGTGTGCACTAGTCGTATCCTGAGATGTGAACTATCAAAATTTGAGGAGAACTATGGCAAATTTGATGAAGACTGACTTAAACCAATTTGACATACAAATGTCAATTGCTTTTAAATTTTGTGATGGAAGTATGAAACTAATAGAGATTGAAGACATGTATGGCATCATGTTTTTGAAGGGGGAAGGGGATCCTAAAGTTTTCATCGTGAACAAAATTCAGAGGACTTACGAAGGTGGCATCAGTGGTGATATTGGCGGTAATTGTCCATTCGGTCCATCGTGAAAGGGCAGGATTTATTGATGCAAATAATGAAGAATATATTCACAGCGTTGAGGTTGATGATGATAACAATGGTGACAACAATGACAACGATGACAACTTCCACAATGGGATAAGACAGGTGATTCCATTTGAACAATTTATACCGGACCCTTCTACTCACTTTGCAAATATGGTCTGAAATGACTATGAAGAGGTGCATTTTTTGGAAGACAATACTGTTCCACCAGTGGGTTTTATTGGAAAGGATGCAGTCTTTGACTCTTTAATAATAAGGATGAACTAGTATCAGTAGCCGGTGAATATTCACTTAATAATCGATTTCCATATCATGTGGTACGTTCGAATATGGGAAGATTTGAGGCACGATGTAAGAACCATAAAGATTGTACTTTCATGATATGTCCAAATTGTAGTGCTGAATGCCAAATTTAGGTTATTTACAAGTTTGTGTCGACTTACACTTGTATCCAAACTGTACAGCAAAGCCAAAATAGGAATGTAACTTCAACAACGATTGGTCGTATGTATGCTAGTAAACTCGTCGATGCGAATCACACCCCTAAAAATGTGATTCAAGACATGCTTGAGAATTATGGTGTGAAGCTCGGATACACCAAAGCCTGGCGATCTTTACAGCGTGCTAAAGACATAACTTATGGAACTCCAGAAAACTCATACAGACAATTACCGTCATACCTCCACATGTTAAAGCGTGTAATACCAGGGACGGTGACCACTATATGTATGCGAGATAAGCAGTTTCTGAGCTCATTCTGTACACTTGATCCTTTGATTGAGGGTTTCAAGTACATGAGGCCTGTAATTGTCATAGATGCAACACACTTGAAAGGTGTGTGTGAGGAAAAAATTTATGCAGCTGTTTGTGCAGATGGAAATGGGCAAACTTTCCCCCTTACTTTTGTGTTTGGCGAGGAGCAGGGCAAAGATTCATGGGAGTGGTTCTTGAGAAGATTCAGGATTGCATATGGATTGCAGGATAATTTAGTTATTGTATCTGATCGGCACAAAGGCATACTGCGTGAAGCGAGGACAGTATATCCCGAGGTTCCACATGCCTTCTGCTATCGACATTTGAAAGAAAACTTAAAGACAAAGTGCAAAAATCCTCAAGTTGCACTCCATTTTAAAAATGCGGCATATGCCTATGACAAGCAGACTTGTGACCTCTATTTTGGAGACATTTAAGAGATGCACCCTGGAGTTCATTATTGGTTGGATGTCGAGGTAGGACGCCCGGGTTGATCACGGGCATATTGTCCAAACAATCTCTACAACCAAATGACAAGCAATATTGTGGAGTCCTTCAACCACGTGATCAAGAAAGCTCAGAAATTGCCCATTAGATCTGCACATGAGTGGTTTAGGAGTTTATGTCAAGCTTGGTTCAACAAACGTAGGGAAGTAGCAGCTATAATGCCAGATATTATCACAAAGCGAGTGGTGGAAAGAATTGAGGAAGAAGCTATGAAAGTCAACCTTGAAAGGCTACGGATTACATCCATTCAGAATAGAGAGGAATATGTCGTATGAAATTAACCAAAGGAACCAAATGTTCTGGTGGATATCCTCCAGAAGACCTGTGGATGTCGAAGATAGGAAGTGGAAGAGATACCTTGCAAACATGCCATTACTGTTGACAGGTAAATTTTTTGTTTATTTCCTGACTTAGCTGCTAAATTTAGAAGGTCCATTCGAGACATTAGTTGTCCATTCAAGAGAAAAGGGTCCATTATAAAAACGAGAATCGAGATTCGAGGCAAGAGAATCCAGATTCGAGACCATAGAGTTGTCTATTAGAGAATAGAGACCAAGTGTGGTCCATTCGAGATCCATGCCCTCCATTCGATACCCATCCCTTCCATTCGAGATCCAAGAGAGTCCATTCGGGATTGGTGACCAAGTGTGGTTCATTAGAGACACAACTCTTCCATTCGAGATCCATGTCATCCATTCGAGACTTAATTGTTTTCTATTCGAGATTGGAGACCAAGTGTGGTCCATTCGAGACCCATCAATTCCATTCGAGATCCAAGTATAGTCCATTCGAGATTAGAGACCAAGTGTTGTAAATTCGAGACACAATTCTTCCATTCAAGATCCATGTCAACAATTTGAGACTCAAGTGTTTTCCAATTGAGATTTGAGACCAAGTGTGGTCCATTAGAGACCCAATTCTTCAATTTTTTTTTTATTCTATAAGCATGTATTTAGATATTTCCATAGCTCATTTACCTTAATTCTTTTTTATAGGGAAATCGAGACTCATTATTACACTCTATGTCGTAGTCATTCATTTGAGACGAAAAAGCTGAGGATAGCATATGCACCTTCGATACAGCCTGTGCCCTTGTGTTCGTCTTTGAATTCAATTGCAGGTATGGATGATGTGCTCGTCAATCCTCCTACTGGCAGAAGGTCTGTTGGAAGATCACAAGAGGCTCACTTTATCTTTCGAAACGAACAATACCAGCGAAGGAAAACGTGCTCCGTATGCAAGAGAAAAGGGCATAATCGTATCACCTGCCCAAATGCTCACAACATGGAAGCCCAACATCTTAAAGAAAATGATCCAATAGTGGCTGACTTAAATGATAAAGTGCCCATATCTGATCCAAATTCCACATAACAATCTTTCGGGACAAATTTTGTTAATGTTCATGTCAATTTCTCTATGAAGGGTGTGGATTTTTATCCTGGTAATATCAATGTTAACACGGTTCATGATATGTAAATGTTATTATTTTAAGAAACGTGAATTTATCATTTAATTTAAATTTCATTTTTGTCATTGAATCAAGGCCACAATCGTCTCTACCTTTATATGGATTGATATATATATTTACCCAATACTCTAGGGACTAAAATGAAAAAAAGGTATAGTTTGAGGCCTAATTTGGTCCCTAAGTACTTTAGGGACCAAAATGTTAAAAAAGGGTATAGCTTGGTCCCTAAGTAATTTAGGGACCAAAATGCAAGAAAAGGGTATAGTTTGAGTCCAAATTTGGTAAAAAAAAAAACTTTAGGGACCAAAATGAAAAAAAAGAAGGTATAGTTTGAGTCCTAATTTGGTAAAAAAAAAAACTTTAGGGATCAAAATGCAAAAAAATGGTATAGTTCGAGTCTTAATTTGGTAAAAAAAATACTTTAGGGACCAAAATGTATAGTTTGAGGGCTAATTTGGTCCCTAAGTACTTTAGGGACCAAAAGGCAAAAAAAAGGGGTATAGTTTGAGTCCTAATTTGTTAAAAAAAATACTTTAGGGATCAAAATGTAAAAAAAGGTACAGTTTAAGTCCTAATTTGACCAAAAAAAAAAAACTTTTGGGACCAAAATGCGAAAAGGGTATAGTTATAAGCATATTATAATTATAACATTTATATAATAGACATTTATCATTAGTCTATTAATTACAAAAAAAAGAAAAACTACAACTTCTATGGGAAATAATTTATAATAAAAAAAAAAAAAAACAAAACTTGTAAGCCGTTAACAAATTGCTCCTCAGTAGCATGATCCATGTCATCTCATCATGAATGCTCTGTGCTATAGGCTTTGTAGAAGACAAGCGGGGCATCTCCTTTACATGCCCCCTCATCAGCTATGTCATATAATAGCATATGTAAGCTTTGCAGCTAGCACTGTCTAGCTGAACAGGGATGGAGTGTTGTGATGCGTCAGGGGGGTCAACAAAACCACCAGTGAACCTCTGTGGCTGGGGCCTTCCCATCAAGTCGACCTGTAGCAGTAATCGTGGCAACATCGAACAAACTGGCGCCATCAAGTCCAATCGAGAGCCCTTCGCCACAGCCAATGGTTTCGGATCATACAATGTGATTCAAGACCTCTCCAGTGAAATTCGGAGTAACATCCATTACGAGTGTAGGCAACAAGGCATCAATACCTATATATACAAAAAAAAATATTAAATAAATTACTATTAAATTAATCATAATTTAAAGCAAGAGTTTTGTAGAAAATGATGTGAAATACCTCATCTACCTCCCACCATACTACCTCTCCCAGGTCTGAGTCTCCCCTGACCCAATCAGTGACAAAGGCATCAAACTCGTATGTCCCCGACTCCGCTTGAGATGCCTTGGTCTACTCCCACACACCTTGAAGAATGCTCTATAATTTCAATTAGTTAAAACATGATGTTGTAATTAGCATAAATGAAATAGAGGTGACTGCTAAAATTTAACTACATATGTAGAAGTATGCCCAAGCGAATGTGAAGCGGGCTCCGCAGGGATAAAGTGATGGGGCATCCCTCGTCACTCTTCGCAACCCCATCATGAATTGGTCAACCTGATCGTCCTCGATGTGAAATGACATGGATCTGACGTTCTTTAGGTCATCCCAGACAAATGAGTCGCACCGCCCAGTCGCGCGCTTATGACAAAAATTAAGTTAGACTATGAAACGGGAAAGTTATAAAATACAAGTTAATCAAAAAAAGAAAGTGAATTACCTCTCTAAAGGTTCGGTGCTGCAGAAGGCATCCAATTGTGTCCAGTCGATGGTGCAGGGATCTACCACGAGAGCAGGAATCTCCCTGTGCACCTCCAACACTCGAATCGTACTCCCACATCTCGTCCTCGGCCTCCCACCTCTTGTCCTCGGTCTCCCTTCTCTCGTCCTCAACCTCTTCTATGGCCGGAATGACTCGATGTGATGGAGTGGGTCGGTGTAAGGTGATTGTACAACTGCGGCTATGGCCTTCGACCGACGTGTACGATCAAGTCCCTAATAAAATATATAAAACAATTATTAAAAATAATGAATAGTACTTTAAAAGAATAAATCCGTCAATAATTACTATAAAATTCTTTAATAATAAACTGAACGAGCAACATAAACTAAAATTTCGTAATTTACGATCCAAAATTTACCTGGATAGTCTCAACTAGGACTATGGGAACCTCTGTGGCTATTAACTTTGGAGTCGGAGGGGTGTCTGGATCCTTTCTCTGACTAACAGGTGCATCGACCTATTATATAAAAAAGAAAGGAACCATTTTAAAATTAAAAATTAGATAAAAAACAGTAACCGAAATGAATACTAATTTATGAAGTTAAATTTACCTGCGTCGTGTCATCGCAAACTATGAGAGATGCCGGGCGAGGGGTGTCCATCGGTCTAACTAAGACATCGATGGAGTCAGTAACCCCATCGGGCATGGGTGTAGCTGGCTCCCATTAAGGGGAATTATGTAGTGGCGGAGCATCTCCATGACTGTCATCCCTCTCCAGCACATTCAGTCAACGCTCGATATGTGTGAGTTGCCCAAAGATCTCAGCCTACGTCGCCCCAAGCTGCGTGAGCTGTTGGAGGACCAGCTCATACCTCTATAGTAACCGGTCCTCAACCTAACGCAATAAGATCTCAACCCCCGACATGGGTACATCGGCAATCATAGGAAACTACAATTATAAAATATAGTTAGAATCCATCAGTGATAGTTTCGAGGGGGGAGGGGGGTTATTTAAATAGAAAGAAGTACATACCTGATGTCGACTGCGATCGTGTCGAGTCGGGCTGGGAGAGGGGTGCTTTCTCTCCTAGTCCTTAGCCGGAGGGCTCCCCGAAGCAACCTGGATCTACAGACTCATAACTTAATCACAAGACAAGCAAATCAACAAAGTAAATACAATCATATCGAGACCTCGTAAAATACAATGAGATACATACCATCCGCCGGATCATATCAGACCTTGTCGGACTGATCGATCGATCTCAATCAATCCTCTCCTCAGCCACATCATGACATGGGATCTAAAATCAAATAAAGTATCAATGATTTTCATATTTCATATTTTCATAATTGTGATTAGCCTAACCTAATCGAACAACCGAACCAGCGATCCCTGTCTGCACCCCACCCAAAATGGACTCGGCAGATAATTGCCCCAACATGTCGCTACAATGTGTGGGATACAGGTGAAATCAGCCCAGTATGGTTGCTGCTGCTCCTCCAGATCAGTCTCGATATACGCAAAGTCCGCATGTGCCTGTAATTTTAAATTTGATTTAGTGATAATAGCTAATTTTTAAAATGAAAGTAAACCTTGATAAGGTATTCATTTATCTCATCAAGTAGCTCGCCCCAGTCGGCCATCCCAAGTCGGGGACGTCGAAGGGTAAGGCACCTCGGGCGTCGTGGACCTATATGTGAGAGGCCACGTCTACTCGCATCCTGGGCGTCCTTACACAGCTGAGGAGGCAGGGATGGGAAGTGCTCGTACGCCCATCACTAATTAAAGATAAGATTAAACAAATTTCAATTTAGTATTTAGAAAGTGTAAAAAACACCATTAATATATTCATTTAATTAATAATATGAAAACTTATCAGCAACAGCCAAGAGTTGCCATACAAGTGTCTCTTGAGGACATCCTCGGAGATGGTCTATCTATAAGAGTGCAACGTGTGACTCCACCCGATCGTTCCCCATGGGAACAACTCTGTAGCCTCCAAATCATCTAACATCCTCCATACGTAAAAGAGGATGACTGCAGTCGGCTCTCGAGTGAGTATCCAATGACCTATGATGATGCAATATGCCAATCCGAGGGCATCATCGATAGATAACTGGCCTACGGTCATGGCCTCCCATCTCGTCAAGACAACATCTGGAGTAGCCAGATTGATCCTAATCAATCGAGCCATGGCAGAACCTGCTGTCGGTGACCTATCACATCTCGTCGGGCTGGGCACGCTCCAAAATCACCTCCCGTCTCAGTAGATGCTGCGTAGCTCGGGCATAGTACGCTCCATGATGATGGGGAAGATCCACCATGTATCCAAAGGGGGGGCCCCATGGCACCATAACAGGTCCTCGATATGTGTAACCTTCGAATACTTAGCATGTGAGGTAAGCATGCTCCCATCAGGCATAGTGGGATCGTGTCGGAGCTCAAAGGCATGTTGCGTTAGATCCATATATCTACAGCCCAATGTCATTTATTATAACGTTGAAAAAATTAATTATCACTTTCAAATTAATTAAAA
>JAOXNR010000030.1:5857608-5883364 GCA_028571225.1 Parsonsia alboflavescens
ATTTGAGAATAAATTATATTATTTTGATATATTTCAATCTATAAAATAAATATTTTTTAATTATTAAATTAACTGGTCCAATTATCGACTCAATTACGATTGAATCATTAAACCTTGAACCAATAACTTTTCCGGTTCAATGACCGGTCCGGTTCTGAAAACATTGATCTCAACAACTCTTGCGGATCTCATCATCAATCTTCTTTAATAGACTGAGTGGGGGTTGCCCCAGTGGCAAACCCGCTTGGTATCCACTGCGGAAGATCTCGGGTTCAAGCCCTATAGCATACTCAATTCCCCGAAAAAAAAAATTTAATCTTCTTTAATAGAAAAAATCAAAATAAAAAATTAAATTAGATCCCCTTCAATAGTAAAAATCAAAATAAAAAATAAATTAGAAAATCAATAAAAAATTTTATTCATATTAAAAATATGAACAATTACCTAGGAGTAGAAAGAGGAATAGAGGAACAGGTGAGAGTTAATAGCAAAATCAAAATAAAAAAGTAAATTAGAAAATCAATAAAAAAGTTTATTCATATTAAAAAGATGAACAATTACTAGAGAGGAGAAAAAGGAACAGAGGAACCAGTTGAGAGTTTCATTGACGTAGACACAAAAGCAATTACAAAATCTTTGAGAGGTTTTATAGAAAATGAAAAGATTTACACGAAAATTAACCTTTTTATAAAAAATTAATATTTAATGGAAGAAAAATGAAGAGTTCATAGATATTAAAATTCCACAATTTTAATGGAAGACAAAGAATTGTTGCATGAGGTAACTCCAAATGACACAAAAATATAAGTTGATGTGGATTTTTCCTTGAAATGTCATTGCTTTTATATAGTAAATATAAATAGATATCTAAAAATGAAGGGTTTTTTTTTTTTTTCTAAAAAGTTTAAGAGAGTGATGTACGCATTATTGAATAATATATTTAAAATGCAAAATTTCAATATATTTGATGGAAAGTTTGTCTGTAATTCATTCATGTTCTTTGAATTGATTTGTTTTTATTAATTTATGAATGTGATTTTCATATGAAAACCTATATATTAGAAGAATTGTGAAGACATGAAAAATTTAACTAAACCAATTCTAAAAGATTTTCAATTAATTATTTTGTAGTTTTTTTTTCTGATTAGAACAAGTAACATCATGTTAATTGAAATGATCGCCTAGAGTGTATGGCAAAAATAATAATAATATTCTATTTAAAAGATAGCTATCAATTCAATTCACTTGCCATCTTATAAAAGATATTTCCATAACATTGAACAATCTTGATCTTCAAATTAATTCGAGACAATCCCTTCGCGAACAATTCAATGGGTGGAGAGGCAAGCTCGTAGATCACAGATGGTGGAATGTCGAGATGTAGGTAAACTGATACGGACGCTGTTAAAAAAAAAATTTACAGGAAGTGATATATAATTGTGTAATTGGAGATTTAGTACCTTTAAAATTGAATATTTATTTTAATATTAATTAAATATGAGTATTTTTTGAATTTTAATATATCAAATTAGCTTTATAATTAATATAGTTGATGATAAATCAGAGAAGTTACAAGACGATAAATCTCTTAATTTATTTTCTTTTTAAAATGATATTATATTTTAGAAGTGTTGATATTTAAATTCAAAAATTTCAAAATAGATAGAGGAACATTGAATTATGCCCGGAGCGAGGAGTATGGGATGATTAGTATTTAATTATTTTTCCCATAAATAAATTTCCTAATTATCGGACCGCTAAATCGGGACCCTACTATGCAAATTGTTTTTCACTGGACTCCAATGTGAATCGATAGATTTTTCTTTTGTTTTTTAATTTTTAAAGCAAATTAAAAACTAATTCATGCTGAATTAGATCATAAGAATGGATGACTTTTTCCTTTTTAATTATTTATTTATTTGTTTTACATGCAATTCTTGTCTTAACACCAGGCAAAGTGGAGGGTTCTACGAAAGATTCATACTACTACCTAGAAGGACGACGAGGTTTCAAGAACAATTATTTGATGTAAACAGGTATCGGATTCCGAGGATTTCTCATTAAATATCCAAGAAGCGGCGTAGATCTCTAATTATTTAGTGATCTTCGACACATGTTAGTCAACTGCGGCTAGTCTCACAGGGAAGCGCATTTGTTTCTTCACCGACAGGTTCCTTTGAATTTGATTTGATATATACCCTTTTGTTCTTTTGATTTCATACTGTGAAAGGTCGACTCCCACCTTATAACCTATTTAGCACTGTGGTTCATGATTTCCGGTACCATTTCCAGCGAAGAATCGCTAAACGAAAACTGAACAGAGCCAACTTTTTGCAGAAAGGAAGCCATGAAGGGTGTAAATGGTCCTCCATCTCCAACACGGCTTAAGGTTTGTTTCAATAGTTTTTTCCCTTCGTTTTGTAAACTGGAAAGGTGAATTCTTGATATATATTTTTTTTCATGGGCGATTCTCTTGTTTTATTTCTGTATTTTTTTCAGGGGAAGTTGAGTGCAATGGCGGTATGTTGGTTTCTTGGACTAGGGACACTTGTGGCTTGGAATAGCATGCTCACAATTGGAGACTATTACTATGAATTGTTCCCGGTGAGTTTCTATACTCAGTTGATCTTTCATGTCCTGGCCTGGCCAGTCAAATTTGTTAATTTTGCTGTCTGGCCTTTGTTTTTCCAACCTAAAAAATCTTTTTTTCTGAAAATGAAATATTAAAAATGTATGCAGAAAAGATAGCCTTCTTGTTGCAGACATCTTTTAGTTCACCATGGGATTTGATAAATTACAAGATTCACTCACAAAATAATTCAAAAGGTCTAAAAGTACTTGCAACGTGTTTATCTTTCTTCCACTCATGCTTAATGGTTAGGAGTTTTAGTCCGGGAGATTCTGATGATGGAGACCCTAATTTTTTTTGTTTTCTCTGTTTTTGTGGTTTGATTCTTCACAGCGGTATCATCCTGGGAGGGTGCTTACCCTTGTTTATCAGCCATTTTCCCTTCTAACCATGGGAAAACTGTCATACAAAGAAGCAAAAATTGATACAAGGAAGCGTAACTTGGCTGGATTTGCACTTTTCTTCCTTAGCACATTGGCCCTCCTTATTGTATGTGCTGCCCTCTTCCAAATAGTGGGGAATTATCTATTTATTCTGTCCCCTATTTCTTTTCCTGCTTGGCTTTGCTTTGATTTCTGTTTTGCAGCTGGATATAGCAACAAAAGGAAAAGGAGGGATTGGAAATTATATTGGTATATGTACTATAGTTGCTGTTTTTGGGATTGCGGATGCCCATATTGAAGGTGGAATGGTTGGCGATCTTTCGTTCATGTGTCCTGAATTCATTCAAGTAATTTCTGGTTTCGTTCTTCAATTTCAATAATGTCACCAAAACACAATGATATTAATACTAATTGAGCTTTCTGCAGTCATTTTTTGCTGGTCTTGCTGCATCTGGGTCTCTAACCTCTGGTTTGAGGCTAATAACTAAAGCAGCCTTTGATAAATCGAAGGATGGTCTTCGCAAGGGAGTTAGTATGTCTTTTCCTATAGACTCCATCCTTTTTCAGCCCTCTTTTCTGACTATATGATGCTTCTCTTTCCCCCCTCCCAACTACCCGAAAGGGGAAAAAAACCCCGCAACTCTTGACCATATGCATTTGGTTGTTTTGTTTGTCAGAATTCCTATGAAAAATCTCTTACTTGAGTTTGTAAAAACAATATCCTGTTCTCCAATAGCTTGGTTGAACAAGAGGATGATCCACATACATCATGATGCCATCATTTGAAACAGAAATATGAGATAATTTTCCAGAAGTTAGAATTTTCCATCATGACAGTCAACCTATGTTTAATTAGCTATCCTCACTTCAACTGAACTGGTGACCTTGAAGTTGTGAATGATCTAGTTGAGAAGAAACTGAATCCAATTTGATATCTCCTGTCTGGACATAATCAAAGACTATAACACTGTCTATCTTGTGGATGTCATTTGTTGAAATTTCGGATGTGTCTGCAGCTTTATTTCTTGCCATCTCCACATTCGTTGAATTCCTGTGTATATTCCTTTATGCGTATGTCTTCCCTAAACTACCAATTGTGAAGTACTACCACTCAAAGGCAGCTTCAGAAGGATCTAAAACTGTTTCAGCTGACCTTGCTGCTGCTGGCATCCATACACAGGCAAGTAAAAGAGTAGAACATACATTTCAATTTCGAAGTATTATGGTTTAAATACTAAAATTTTATTCTGTAAAGGTGGATGATGATGCTAAACAAGTGGAACGCTTGGGCAACAAACGGTTGCTCTTTCAGAACATTGACTATGCATTGGACATCTTTTTGATTTATGTCCTGACTTTATCAATCTTCCCTGGCTTCTTATACGAAAACACTGGATCTCACCAGCTAGGCTCCTGGTAAAGACACGTGCATTTTTATTCATTTGAAAGGATAGTATTTTAAGGCATTTTTCATGAGTTTTCCCTGCCTCTTGAATAGCTATTCCTGTGGTTCTGCACCGGGCTGATCTTTGATATTGATCTATAAATAATGGACATGCGCAATTAATTAAATTCAACTTTTTAAAATGGAAACTGATCCAACTGTTCTTTTTAGCGTTATAAGTACTATGTTCCCATTTTAAAACCTTAGGAAACTAGCCACTGAGGTCTCTTTCTAGAAGACTGATATTAAAGCTTTAGTTGGCACTCTTTTATGACCTGCTTTTATACATTCTGCGGATATAAAGATCCAAAATGATTCTTGGAATTATACACTGGAACATTAAACTTTAAAGGCCTGCGAAGATTTTATCTTGCTTTTTGTTTAATCTAAAAGATAAGCTTAAAGTTGTTTTAGAAATGAGTTTTAAGCTTTAAACTAAAACAAAATTCAGCGGAGAGTGCTTCTCTGCTTTTATACTGCATTAATAAAATGTAAAGCAGCTAAAAGAGAAATTAAGGTGCCTTTTAAAGAAGCATATCTTAGTAATATTCTCATCAACATGACAGAATAATCCTATGCTAACTAATTAGAAATTCTTTGCAAAACCTTCCGTCAGGTACCCCGTTGTTCTGATAGCATTGTACAATGTCTGGGATTTGATTGCCCGCTACATTCCTCTTGTTGAATTCCTCAGACTTGAATCAAGAAAAGGCCTAATGGTCGCCATACTCTCTCGCTTCTTATTCGTTCCTATGTTCTACTTCACCGCAAAATACGGTGATCAAGGGTGGATGTTAATGCTGATATCACTCTTGGGAATAACTAATGGCTATCTTACTGTATGTGTTTTCGCAGCTGCTCCCAAAGGCTACAAGGTCAGTTGAAATTAGTCAATTAAACTGAATTTACAACTCTCTCGGTCTCTCCCCTATAAAATGATACAAAATCTTGGGTTCTTTTTTTCTGCAGGGTCCAGAACAAAATGCAATAGGGAACATGCTGGTATTCTTTCTTCTTGGAGGCATATTTTCAGGGGTTGCCCTGGATTGGTTATGGCTTATCGGTAACGGCAAGTTCTAAGCATGGATTAGACTCAGAATTTGAAACTGTAAATATACGAATGTAAACACGGGTGCTCACATTTTTGTTCCTCAGAGTTGTTTGTTTGGCTGCTCACACTCCGTCTTATGTTGTGGATACTAACCATAAGGTTAAGGGCTAGGGATTAAGAGTTAAGACAACCTCTGTTTAACAATTATGAATAACTCCTAATCATTGTGATTGAGACCCTTCAACGTTTCCATTATTAAAAATTTGAAACGGCTAATGTGATAGAGATGTCGCATTAAAATAACAAAATGTATCTTTTTTCTGATTTGCTAAAGTATTTCGAATCTGGAAAAAGATAGTACTTGTGAAACAAAGGAACATATTTAATTGCCTATGGTTTAGATCTTCCAGTATTGTGTTATATAATTTTTGTAACTTGTTTGTCTCTTGGTTATATTTAATGTTTTAAGAATATGTAAGATCTTCTTTCTCCTTTGGATTTAAATGTTTTTATCTTCATTTTAAGTTGTCCGATTTGTTACCTTTCCAATAAATAGGGTTTTGATAGAATTATTGGCTAAATCATGACTTAAACTGTATGTTTTTGGTTATTTTGATACCTAAAGTATTTTTTTGATCAAATCTAAACTCAAACTATACCATTTTGATCCTTAAAGTATTTTTTGATCAAATTAGGATTTAAACTATTTATCAGTTGATCTTTTTGATCGGAATGTTAAAAAAAGTCACTGAATTTTTGAATCAACCTTGAATTGATAAAAAAGGGAAGCATTTTCATCATTTTACTGTTCATTTAAAAAAAAAAAAAAGAGTTCATCTTCTCCGGCGAGGCAGCTATGTCCATCCTCTCCTTTCTTTCCCAAGACTGGTTAGGTGCTTCCAGATGCCAAACTCCATGGTAATTTAAAAATGATATACAATCCATTTTTAGGGTCACAGAAGTTCTAGATGCAGCACATGAATTGCCAAGGCTCGATTCAGACATTATCAATTACTAGAGAAGCAAGAAAATATTAATTCGAAAATATCAAGTTCAATCTTTTCCAAAATTTTTTAGAGTACGGAACCATCAGTTATTAAACAACTTCATAAACAGGAAAGACTCAGTCTGGCATTCTTTTTTTTTTTTGAAACCTCGCTGGAGAAGATGAACTTCTTCTTTCTTTCTTTCCTTTTTTTTTTTTTTAAAGTGAAAAGTGAAATAATGGAAATGCCCTTCTCATTTTAGTTATCTCGTCGTTGACTTAAAAGTCCGGTGACTTTTTAAAACTTTCTAGTCAAAAGAACCAAAATAATCAATCGATAAATAGTTTAAGTCTTGATTTGATCAAAAAAATATTTTAGGAATAGGAACCAAAATGTCAAAAAGGTATAGTTTGAGTTCTAATTTGATCAATAATTCTTTTTAATATGAATTCTCAATAACAACCTCTTTACTTTGTAGGATTTTATCCTCTTGCCTAAAGTTTGGTTTAAAATTTTTTTATATAGTTTTTTTTTTCCTCCACCTTTTATTTTTTTACTTTTTACACAATTGATCCAAATAACCAGAAAATATATTTTTGAGATTTTTTTAACCGCTCAATGAAGGATATTTCAGGGGCTTTATAAGTTAAATTATCATTTTTGGTTGTCCACCTTTTATTTTTTATATCTTTGGTCCTGAATGTAAATTCAGATAAATAAAATCTTTTACTTACAATAAGATTTGAACTTTGACTCCCACATTTAAGGTAAAGGACTTCAACCAAATCAACTATCAATAACCTTTATTTTATTTTTATATCTAATAGTATATATTGTTTTCAATAAAAATTCCTCTCAAATATTAAATATAATTTCATAATAAATTATTTACATATCAATATTCGTATTTCAAAAACAACTTATATATACTCAAAATTATATTTGACATTTCTATAATTTTTAAAGATTTTTGTGTACATGAACTTTATATGATAATTATTTTATTTAATTAAACTAAAATTTTCAATTATAGTAGTACGAAAGATTGATATCTTTAGCCCTCCATCTTTTATTTTATTATTATGTTAAAATAATTTTCAGTTATTTTACTTTTTTAGTCCATACCATATGTTACTTTATTTCTAACCTTAACCACTTTACTCATTTTCAATATTATTATAACTAAAACTTTTAGTTTAATTAAATAAAATAATTAATATATAAAGTTTACGGATATACAAAAATCTATAAAAATTATAGACATATTGTTATAATTATGTGTTCATATATAAAAGTTATTTTTGAAATATGAATATTGATATGTGAATAATTTATTATGAAATTATATTTAATATTTGAGAGGAATTTTTATTGGAAACAATAATATATACTATTAGATTGAAAATAAAATAAAAGTTATTGATGGTTGAGTTGGTTAAAGTCTTTTATCTCAAATGTGTGAGCAAAGATTCAAATCTTATTATAAGCAAAAAAATTTATTTTTAAGAATTTACATTCAGGACTAATAATGTAAAAAATAAAAAGGTAGAGGACACAAAAAGATTAAAAAAAAAGGTGGAGGCCCAAAAATGATAATTTATTTTATGAAATCTCTAAAGTATCCTTTTTTGACAGGTCAAAAAACTCTCAAAAACATATTTTCTGGTAATTTGGACCAATTGAGTATGAAAATAAAAGGTGGAAGACCGAAAACTAAGATAAATCGACATGGACTAAAGTCAAAAAAAAAAAATGATGGAGGACCAAAAAAACTAAACAAAAAAATTTGGGGAATAAAAAGTACCAATCTTTATATTGATGAAAAAATAAATTGATAACATTTTACAAAAATCAAATACACTCGATAATTTGTTAAATAAAGATGAGATATTTAATTTCGAGACAATGATGTAACTTTTTTCTAAAATTAAATTTCTCATTAATTGGTATGAATTTATTTTAAAAAAAAGAGAATAACTTATTACTCTCACAGTATAGATAGACCCATTCAATATTTAAAAAAAAATTAAAATGACAATTTTTTTTAGTACCAAAATGGATAAGTATTTTAAAATTTGACCACACTTTTAAGTTGTTTAAATTTTAGCCAATAAAATATTTTTTTAGACCATATTACCTTTGGATGTACTAAACAACACATATCGAAAAACAAAGATACGGATTGTTGGTCTTCAATCATGGGTTATTTGTCTTCATATCCAATCCTTCACAAGTTGTTTAGATATAAAAATGGTAACTAGATAATGTACACCCAAAAGTGACTATATTTTGAAAGTTTTTAAAAGGTGGCCAATTTTTAAAATAAGATAATAAAAGTGGTCATCTAGTGCAATTTCCACAAATTTTAATTGAAAATAGTTAATTTCATAAGTTCAATTATTTTACTTGTAATTTCACTTATACATGTTTCATTTAGTTTTGTGTCCCTCTTGAAAAACTCTCTAGACATCGATTGAATTTGATTGGCATTGATTGAAAAAAAAAAAAAAAACAAAAAAACAAAAAAAACTAGGAGGAAAACTAAAAAAAATTCATTAAAAAGATAAAATGAGAAGAAAAAAAAAAGTGAGAAATGAATGTAATTGTATATTTTTAAAAAGTAATTGGAATAAAAAAGAAAATATCTTAATGGACCAATATGATAAAATGGAAGTATGAACATCATAGGCGGGGTTCTTTTTTTCTTTATTGAGAATCACCATCCAAAGGTTGTCAGAGTAACTCTCTAATACATTAATGAAAAACTAATATGTGTTTTAGAAAGATCAAATCTATTTAAAAGTATTTATCGTTCAGATGTAAATGCCTTTATCTTCATTTTAAGTTGTTTGCCTTCTTACCTTTTCGATACTCTCACCTCTTAAGGATTAATTGTGGTTTTCATTTATACTCATCATGTCTTGAACTCCAAAACTTTCAATCTCAAGGGCTACCATTAAGTAAAAATTTGATGAATATTCTATTTCTTAAAATAAATATATTTTTAGTATAAATTCTCAATAACAATCGCTTTACCTTCACAATTTTCATCCTTTTGCTTAAAGGTTTCACCACAATTTATATTGATGAGAAAAATAAATTGATAACTTTTAATGAAATTCAAATACACTCGATAATTTGTTATTAAATCAAAATAAAATATTTAATTTCGAGAGAATTGATTAACTGCTTTCTAAAATTAAATCTCTCATTATTTGGTATGAATTTATTAAAAAAGAGAATAACTTATTACTCACACAGTACAGATAGACCCATTCAACCTTTTTTTTTAAAAAAAAATTAATCTCATAAGTTCAATTATTGTACTTGTAATTTCACTCATAAACGTTTCATTTAGTGTTTTGTTCATCTTGAAAAACTCTTTAAACATTCAAATTTGATTGGCATTGGGGAAAAAAATAGGAGGAAAGTGAAAACAAATTCATTAAAAATATTGAGAATAAAAAGATAGAATGAGAAAAAAAATTATAGTAAGAATGTGAGAAATTAAGGTAATTATATATTTTTAAAAAGTAATCGAAATAAAAAAAGAAAATATCTTAATGGACCAATAATATAAAATGAGTATGAACATCACAGGTGGAGGGTTTTGTTTTTCCTTCATTGGGGATTTCATAAGAAGGTTTCAGATCTTCTAATATATTTGTGACTCTTTAGCATACTAATGAAAAAAACTTATATATCTTAAAAAATCAAATACCTTTAGAATTTAGTTAATAAAATATATTTATAAAAATAAATATAAGTTTTTTTATTAATGCATAAGAAAATGTCACACACTAAATGCAAAAAGAGTTCTGGTGAACATCTAAATGCAGGCTATGTAGTCAAAAGAATGGATCTATTAATTAGTAAGGGAATTAATTTTTCTTATCAAGCGTAAGAAACACTCAATCCGTCACCAAATAAATGTTGTTTTATCTAATTTTTGTTATTACTAGTTATAAGTTGTTTTAACTAATTTTTCTTATAATTGATTATAAGTTCTTATTGTTATTTAATTAGTTATTTGAAAAGTTTTTTTTCGTCTATATTTCTTCCCTAATGATATATAGGCAAATGGTATTCAAATTTTTTAATGTAAGATTAGAGAATATTTTAAAAAGAAAAAAATTATCTTAATTTTTATAAAATAATGATTAATAAATTATATTTAGTGAGGGTGGAAATAATAATATTCCTAAAGCAGACAATTAATATTGCATCATTTGTTGAAATCATTAGCTTGGCAAGTCAACCCCATGTCCATCCAAATGGTCCCTTTCCGGAAAACGACGCCGATTGTTGTTTAAACAACTCCTTTTCCCACACGGCGGCGGTGACCAAAAAGATTCGTAGGGACCTTTATTTTTCCATTACTAAATTTAATTGAGGGGGACCACTCCGGCGAGTTCTACCTACCGGAAAGTATCTCTGCTCGCAGATGTTCGTTAATTTTAGGGTATTTCATTCATTCCCGGTAAATGTTTCAGCCCATTTATCGTAATTGATATTTTTTTCTATTTCAAGTTTTTTTCCCATAAAAGACTACTACATGTAGTGATTCAGGATTTTCTGTCCCTCTTTTACATCATTAATATTATTATATACTAATGTATTTTAAAAGATTAAATTTACATGTATACGGTTTTGCTAAGACGCACTTCGGAGTGTATCTTAATGTGCGTTCCAACCATTACCGTAACGGAATTGTTGCTACAGCGCTCATGCAGTCAACCAAACGGAGCAAGAATTCCGTTACGATAACGATTGGAGCGCGCCTTAACAAATCCATACATGTATATATATATATTTTTTACATGTGAGTAAAGATAGTGTTGAAGATTTTAAACCATCAATAATATGTAAAAGCAAACATACTGTTGTTGCCCTTTTCAAAAATATCATAATGAGCAATGAGATGAGCAGTCAATCATAATTCTCGAGTCAATCATAATTCTCCAATCAAACCCCATTTATATTATTTTGAATTAATGAAATATCGAGATAATTTTAAGAATTTTAATCCATTTTATTGTTATGACACGTATAAAATTTTTATTATATACACAAAAATGTATTAAAATATTTGAAACTATTTTAAGAGTCAAAATAAAATAATGCTTTATTCAAGATTTTAAAAAATAAAAATAAAATACTGTATAAAACTATTTATATTTTATAAATAAAAAAGATAAAATATAATTTAAATATCATTTTTTGAGATAAGGGTTTTAAAAACATCTTATCAAGAATGGATTATTATGGATTCTCTTCGGTTGATTCCCAAGAGTCCAAGATCCCGGGAATCTTTGATTTTGTTTCGTTTCATACTTTGTATCGTAGACTTCACTCCCCTCTACACCATAAACCAAAAGTAAGCGCACCGCCGACCCAGACAACTGGGAGTAAAAATATAGGTTTTTTTTGTTTGTTTGTTTGTTTTTAGATCTTTAAGGACGTTGAGAAAATTAAGGAAGGAGTTGAAAGATTATCCTTAAACCATGTTTGCTTTTAATCTAATATTGGAAAAAAGGAATAGAGCCTAGAGGTATTTGTAAAAACTTTAAATTTTTTTAAGTTCTCTCTCCTGCGATCTGTTTTCATGGTTTCGTGACGTTTCTAATCTCCTCTCACCTCATCAAATCTTCGTAAAGTGTAAACTGTAAAGTTTCTAATTTCCTTTCTTTTCTTGTTTTCACGTGGAACTTGTAATACTTTCTCCCACGTGGAAGAAGTAGTCAGTGAGAAGAAATTTAATTTGTTGAATAGGTACTGTTTTGTGTACAATTGAGTCAGTGATTTCTGATTGGTCTGTACTTAAATGCACTGCCATTTCGTATTCCATTTCCATGTTATTCCCTTGAAGAAGTGATTTTTTTTTTTAATTATTTCCTTTTTTTTATTTTTATTTTTTTGTGTGTGTGCGTTGAATCTGTAGTCCGTTAGTATTCTCTATAAAGGGACTCATTAATGGAGTAAAAATGAAATCTTTTTGCCTTATACAAATTGGTTGATTCTATACTTGGATTGATAGCCACAGAACAGAACTGAAGAGCTGCCATGACTATTGTCGATTCAACTGCGTCCCCTTCTACTCCAACCAGGCTGGAGGTTTGTTTGTATGAACCATTTTCTATAAGAATGAGGTAGAAGAATTTGTCATCTGGAAATTCATGGTTGCCTTAAAGCTGAAACCTTTTCATTTTGTTTTCAGGGAAAGTCTTCTGGAATGGTAGTATGTTGGTTTCTTGGACTGGGATCTCTTGTGGCGTGGAATAGTATGCTAACAATAGGAGACTATTACTATGCGTTGTTCCCGGTGAGTACCGTTTACAGGTTATCAGTTTTGTGATCATTGTGTATGCTCTCCCCAACTTCAACAGATATTCATGTACTTTTCCTTAAGTTACTACTTATATATGCTTGATAAATCTGTGCTGAATTGAAAAATACAGCTGCTCGGGCTTACTTTTCTAGGGAAAAGGCAAAAAAGATCCTCTTTTTAACCTTTTATTTTGTTGTTGTTGGTGTGTGTTTGGTGGTATGGGGAATCTATCTATCCGTTTTGGTGACTGAAGAAATATCGAATTTGGTAGCCTGAATTTATTTGGATGGATGATTGAGAAGTTTATCTACTTTGGTAAATTTCAATAATTAGAAGTCTGATGTTTATGAGCAGCTTTCTGTCAATGGCTGGTTAAAAATTTTTGAAAGATGAATAAGCCCCCGAATCTAATATCTTGAAATTTTTGTTTGCATGTCTTTGCCCCTTTGAAATACTTGAATTCAGGCCTCAAGATGAAAAGTAATGATAATTCATACATAGATGGGTTGCATCATGAAGTATGTCATGAGACTGAAAATATATAACGAGACTCTGCTATTCTTTATTAGGAGAACTATCATCCTTCCAGGGTGCTTACTCTTGTTTACCAACCATTTGCATTTGGATCAATTGCACTTCTTGCATACAATGAAGCAAAGATCAATACAAGGATACGCAACTTAGCAGGATATACTCTTTTCTTCTTAAGCACATTAGCCCTCATCCTTGTGAGTTCTACTTCCCAGTTATTTCTGACCTCTTGTTATGTCATTCTTCATCTGAGTTGTCAGGATTCACTTTTACTCTCGTTTTACTGTTACAGATAGATATAGGAACGAAGGGAAAAGGAGGACTTGGGAACTTTATTGGTATATGTATCCCTGTTGCTGCTTTTGGAATTGCAGATGGCCATGTTCAAGGTGGAATTGTTGGAGACTTGTCCTTAATGTGTTCTGAGTTCATCCAAGTCAGTCTAGATATCAACCATCCAATTTTTCCATGTTATGTGAATGAAGTTCGGTATTTTTAATTTTATTTATTTTTTTGGGCATATAGTCCTTCCTGGCTGGTCTTGCTGCATCAGGGGCTCTCACCTCTGGTTTGAGGCTAATTACAAAAGCTGCCTTCGATAAATCCTCACATGGTCTTCGGAAGGGGGTTTGTATGTAATTTTCCTTAAATATTTTTGTTCAGACTTTTGAAATTGGAAACTTTCTGTTGCATTTTGCTCGTGAATTCTCTTACATGACCTCTCAGTATATTCTTGTAAATCCTTCTAGCATATCAAGTTCCATTGAAAATGTTAAAACATTTACAAATGAGGGATGTTAACAAAAGAAATCCATGTAAGAAATAAGCTTAAATAGTTCTTTATTTCTTTAGCTGCATAATTAGTTTGACATCATTATTAAGCACTTCATGTTATATAGGTGTTCAATGTTGTCTAGATGATCTGACATTAGACTTTTACATGAAATTCTCTGTCTATCAGCAACAACTGTTAATTATATTTGTAACGCTGTCTTTCTTGATGCACAGTGTTGTTCCTTGCAATCTCCACACTGCTGGAATTTCTCTGCATTTTACTGTATGCATTCGTGTTCCCTAAGCTGCCAATAGTGAAGCATTATCGTGCCAAGGCTGCTTTAGAAGGATCCAAAACTGTCTCAGCCGATCTTGCTGCTGTTGGCATACAGACAGATGCAAAGGAACAGGTGCTGAACTTGCTTTTAAGATAATACATATGTGCCAAATTGTTTTTCCCCAGGCCTGTTAATTGGAAACTCTAAGAACAGCTTTTGCCTTCATTGCAGGATGAAAATGCTGAGAGGCTGAGTACCAAAGAACTGTTCTATCAGAACATTGATTACGCTTTGGAGCTCTACTTAATATATGTTCTAACTTTATCTATTTTTCCTGGTTTTCTATATGAGAATACCGGAACTCACCAATTAGGCTCCTGGTAAGTAGATAAGTCTATGATTATTTCCAAAAGTTTATGTTGTTCTGAGGTTAAAGGCACATTGAAAATGTCTAATTTTCATTCCTGATTCCCTTGTTCTACTGTCCCAAGTGTTTAACTCTCTTTCCATTTGGTCAATCAGCATTGCTGCAAACTTACTAAATGTATCCAATTGTATCCTTCCATTTCAAAACAGCATTCTGTGAACTGCCATTGTTTGTGTACTCCAAGAACTGATTTATGCAAAAACTCATTACACATGATTGCTGCAGGTATGCAGTAGTTTTGATTGCAATGTACAATGTGTGGGATCTTATATCAAGATATATTCCACTGATTGAATGCATCAAGTTGCAGAACCGGAAGGCCCTAATGATTGCAACACTAGCTCGTTTCTTGCTTATCCCTGCTTTCTACTTTACAGCAAAATATGGCGATCAGGGATGGATGATATTTCTAACATCCTTCTTGGGGCTAACCAATGGCTATCTCACTGTATGTGTAATGACTACAGCTCCCAAAGGATATACGGTTAGTGAAACAAAATATATTCCTTGGTGTATCCAAATTTAGTTCATTAACTTTTCCTAATCAGAAGAATAAATTGTGGAGGTTTCTTGATTGTTGCAGGGACCAGAGCAAAACGCACTTGGCAACTTGCTAGTAATGTTTCTGCTTGGTGGTATTTTTTCTGGTGTGGCTCTCGATTGGCTATGGCTTATTGGAAATGGGAAATTTTAAAGAGGCAATATTTCATACTTGTAATATCTTCCAATTGTAGTAAGCCTTGCTGATCTTTTAAGTTTCAGTTAATCATGTGGAAATTTTCTTCAGCAATATATAGATAATGTTGAACACTAGAATATCAATTTAGAATGGATAGGAGAAGTAGTTTTCAGAGGTAAGCTAACTCCTAAAATCTATTCTAGAAGCAATTGGTATTTGAAAACACAGATATCACTGTTTCTCACAAGTAATACAAATTAAGAATGCAACATCTAGGAACTGTTTCAACATTTGAAATTGTTTAAGAATTACATTATCTTTTTTCTTCTAGGCAGAACAATGATAAAGATTTCTGTAATTGCATCTTGACAATATTTATGAAATTCAAAATATCCAGATAATTACTACAAACAGGAAGCTTCAGGCTTGCAGGTTTTTGTCGGATTTCTTTATGTCAGCATCTGGAACAGCAATGTCATTTAAACTTTTAAAGCAACATCACCGTGTTCCTTGTGTATTAGAGAGCCAGTTTCACCTTGCTTAGTCTGAAGCAAAATGGTGGACAATCTCAATATCATAGGAAGATGTGCAGAACTAAGGACTGCCTTACCCCTGACCCAGGAACATGCCCAAAATAATAGAGGAATAGAAACCAGATTGTTCAGTACCTGTGGCAGCATTAATGATTCAGTTTTCTTCTTCTGACTTTCAAGAGTACAATAATAAGAATACAGAACCATTCCAACCAGAGCTATCATAATTCCAACTATGTTCCTCCAGCAGAAGGGATCATGAAGCAAAACATATCCAAATGCCAGTACAAGGCAAGTTTTCAGATGCCCAAGAACTTGATATGTGACTGGAGATGGCTTTCTAATCACCAAGAATGTGCAAAAATTAACAGAGACACAGATCAGACAGGAAAGGACAATAAGCGCCTGTAACATTGATAAAAGAAGATTAGATGTAAAATTAAATTCACGAAAGTGAAAATCATTATTATTGCTCAGGACTTCCATGCTCATCCTCACCAGTGCTACAGGTGTATACTTGAAGGCAAATACATTACGATTGGTAAAAAACTGATCCAAAAATGGACCAGATATTAACGAAGTCATTGCGTGATAAGGGCCAGATTGATACAGAAGCTGTGTAGATGAAACCTAATATTTCTTCTGAATTGTATTGGTCATCTGAAAGAAGCTTAGTAAGATGATAAATAAGGAATAATGATTTCACAAGAAAAGAAAGACATTGCTCTACTGGCCTCACTATAATTGCTTTCAAATGAAGTGCTTCGGGAAAGGGAAAGGGAACCTTGTAAGCAATACAAAACAAATTCTTAAGTGTTTTGTGGTTAAGGATCTCATGATGCTTTCTATCTCTAATTCATCACAGAAACACCAGGCAAAGAGGTTATATCTACTAAATTATTTGGGTACATCGTCCACTCTGAATTAGGCACTCAGTTTTAACTGACAAGTTCCTATGAGTATTCATCCTTTGGTTCACTAACAAGTGGTAGAATGTCAATGAATGAATGAGAGAAATATGTGAGAAGGATACAATTTGTCCAATGCAAGTTGTGACAATTGCCAGGCGCGATCAGACAGAGCCCAGAAGATTTAGCTGCAGATCAGACAATTGCCAGTTGCAATCCCAACTCCCAGGAGGAGAATGGCAAGAGAAAACTGCTGCAACAGAAGCAAGCGGAGAGAAGAGGAAAGGATTTCAGTAGATGACTAGACAACAACCTATCCCACATTTTCCAATGACACCTATTATTTATATATTTCCAAGATTCAACATCTATTTTGAAGTTATAAGATGTTCTTTGCAATGTAACACTAGACTTGTTATCTGCTTGAAACATTTTATAATGTTGTGCTAAACCTAACCTGAATCTCTTGCTCAAGATAAGGGTACCGTACAAGGGATGATTGCCAACTTTGTCTTCTCCACAAAATTATTTGTAAAGCCTTCAACTATCATCCAAGCAGATATTTGCATTAATTACCAGCAGAAACAGAGTTCAGCAACACATTCTGATCATGATTCATAAATTAAATTAACCTGATAGAAACTGACGGAATTGAACCCCAGGATAAGGTTTAGCAATGCAATTACAGAATACCAAATCCTATTACAGTTTGTCGCTCAAAAGGTTCGTGTTCAAACAACTTCATACATAACGCTTTATGAAGGGAACAGAAAGTCGTGAAGAGTAAATGCCAGCTTGTCAGAGTTGCAGCTGCATAACAAAATTGAGAAATAGAAAAATTCAAAGCATTACTCCAGTAGAAACAACAGATAAAATTCCATTACATGAACTCACCAAACTTGAAACCTAAAGTACTCGCAAATCACAATTGACACAGATGAAACCCACCGACTGACTCAAGGCACCGATTGTCCCCAGCTGAAACCCGGCATTGTTCTGATCATTAGCCATCTTTTCCCAACTTCACTCTCTGCAACACTCAACAGTCAACACACCATATTAGATTCAGAAACCTGCAGCATTACATTAGATAAACTCCACACGAGCAATAACAACACAAGGACGAATTCAAACTCAAATTCCAGCCTTGATTGCACTTGATCTTAACATTAATAATAATAATAATAATCCAATATTACCACTCAAGATAAGTTCTGTAATCTGCATACAAGTGAAGAGACTCTTCCGATCGGCAGCTTGAGAATCATCAATGGTTAAAGCTGAACTAGGGAGACTCCATATTTGTTCTGGAGAATAACTGTCCCACCAAATTGTTGGAATAAGGAATTCATCACCTGTGCATTTTCCTGAAATCTAGCTACCTTCCTCATATTGCTTACGAAAACGATGGTCAATTCAGGACGGAGTTTTCATTTCAAAAGGTTTGCCACGTACACATTTTAAGCCTAAAAACGTAATTGAATTATTTATTTTACCCTTTTTTTTTAATCTTTTTAAATAATATTTATTATATTTACACAATTTAATTTTAAAACCAACCAATAACATTAACAATAACCTCAACTTTTGATAAATTAAGAAGGGATAAAATTGTTCAAAATAGATAATATCGTAATTACCTTATTTTGGATAAAAAAAGATTAAACGACAATCATTTTAAATTATATTTCGTCTCACCTCATTATGCAATTCCATGCAACTAAAAATGAAAAATTCAATATTTGTTATTTGAAACCATCCCCAACTTTGTCACCATGTAACAAATCATTTAATTATATTTATTTTTTATTAAATGATAAATATTAACATAGGCCATAAACTTAGATGAAAGCCCGCGCTGTTTATTAATTTTAGGAGAAAATTATTTTTTAAAATTCTTTATTCTTTTTGACTGTATAAAAATTAGTTGTCATTTTCCATGTGTCAATTTTAAAGTTATTTTTCTGGAATTTTAGATATAAATAAAGTTATTTCGTAACAATTTTAATATCAATAGTTGAAAAAAAAAATAGCGACTAATAATTTTACATTTTAAAATGAGATACTAATTAAACTCTTTTAAAAAAAAATTAAGAGCTACAGAATTTAACATTTTTTTTTTTGAACGAAATATTGTCTTGCCTTTTTTATTTGATAATTAAAAACTCAAAAACTTGAAACCCATAGCCAACCAATCAAAAAATTGTTTTAAGCATAAATTTTCAAATTCTATGGTACATCAGTTATGTCATTGGCTGCATGCAATGAAAGTGGTCTAATTTAATTTCAACCCTTGGAGCCCAATGGTCTCCATTACTTGAAACAAGTCCGCTCAGTTTCCTCACAATGCTTCCTTCCTTCAACCATTTCTGAAACTGTAATATTTATTGAATTATTCCCATCTTCTGAATTCTGGGCTACGATTCCTTGCAGTTTTGGCACAGCAACAAAATGAATGAATCTTCCTGGCTTTCTCCATACTCAAAATTAGAATTTTTCAATCCCATCCAAAAATTTATGTTCTTCACCATGTTCTTTCCATCTTTGCATGTGTTTTCAGCATTATGGTAGCATCAACTCTGCAATGTTTTCTTTTTTTTTGGAACTTACTGTCACATTTTTCTTTCCTAATGATCATCTAGTGTATAGGTTTTCTGACGACTAGGTTTCTAGAAAATCAGTTCCTTGATTTCTTTTTTTCTTAACGAGCGCATGGAAATTTTGAATTTTGTAAAAGATGATGCTTGTTTTTTCCAAATTTTTTTCTGGAGGAGGGCATAGGAGATTCATGCAAAACCCAGTTGGGGTCTTGGTCAGAACCTGTCACAAAGGACCCATAGAAGTGGCATGGAGGAAACCAGAAATGGGGTGGACAAAGTTGAACTTTGATGGATCATGCGAGTCCAAGACCGGTAGATCAAGCATTGGGGGTCTTCTGGGGAATCACGAGGCTGAATTTTTGCTTGGATATGCAGAATCTATAGGCAAAAGCAACCGCACCATTGCAGAATTGGTAGCAATTCAGAGAGGTCTGGAGCTCACTCTGGAGAATGGCTGTAGTGACGTCAGGCTTGAAGGAGATTCCAAGAGCCTGGTTCAGATAATTGTAGAGAAGAGAGCAGCAAGATGTGCACAAGTTCAAAAGCATATAAGTAGCATACGTCTAATGATTCAAGAACTCAATAACTGCATTATGACTCACATTTATAGGGAACGCAATGGGGCTGCCAATAAATTTGCAAAGTTGGGACACCATTTGCAGGAGCCTCAGATTTGGCTGCATACCCCTCCTCGTCAAGTGTTAACCATTATACAGGAAGATGGGCAGGGGAAGGCTTACCTTCGCAAGAGATAAGATGGGACTTCATTTATAAGAGTGAGAGTTTCACAAAACAGAAACTGTTTAATACAACACTTGTAACTAAACCATAATGTACAAAAATGTACGTAAACTGTATAGGCAGTTCAAATACTGGCAAAGAGAACATTTAGAATATCTATTTCACCATTCATTCAATTAGACGCAAGTGGAAATAAATAAGTGATCAAAGTTTTCACAGACCCTATCCTTTTCGTCTCATTTCCTCGATTTGTGTTAGAGAGTGAGGTAGTTTATTAGTGCTCTGAAACAATAATGTGCTGAGCATTGCACGTTTCAATCAAGACGATGATTTTTTCACCTTTTCTATAATTTAATAAAAACTCTTTGCAGATGGAAGAAGATACAGTTCAATATGGTAGGTACATACAAAGTTGTGCACAAATTCATTCACAACATTCAAAATTTCTAAACACTTACGCATAGTGACGTGCAGTATGGAATACCACAAACCACCCCTAGGCACCTCGTTTCATTCGTTTAAATCTTTCAAGGGCCCCTAAATTAGAACCATTTTTAGCTGCTTCTGCATCTTCTCCATCTTCGGCACCATCATTCTCTTTTCTTTTCTGTGCCAGACCTCCAAATACAGCTGTTGGAACATCTTTTTGTGCTATCTCAATCCTTTCATCATCCTCAGAGTCACTATCTTCAGGTAGTTCAATATCCTCCTTGTTTGCAGTAACCTTCTGCATTTCATTGTCTGTGGATTGAACACCTGCACTGACAAATCCAAGCACACGACTACCGTCTTTGTTGACAGAGTCATTAGGTGCAGGTACTAGCTGCTTTTCTAAGGCTGCCATTTGATCATCAGCAACCCCAGCTTTCTTCAACACATCCTTTGCTTCTTCAAGAGTCTGCATCTGATCCTTTTGCATCAGGTACTCGGGAAGAATAAAGTGTGTCTGCAAAATAGAAATTCGAATTGCACATCAGAGGAAAGATATGATGCTAAAACAAAAGCATTCCGAAGCAACATATCCAAAATGAGGTGGTTCCATAAATATTCAGAGGTGAGCAATGGTTCACTTAGACGGATCTCTATCGACTTATCAAGCCGAAAGAAATCTGTAACAGAAATGCTACATAATTTCAATTAAGAACAACAATTCTCATAATAAAAGCCCCATCCCAGAAACACAAAATTTAAATAAATGGACAAAAATAAGGAAAATGTTGGCTTACCTGGCTGTAACTTGCAGAAACACTTCTCTTTACTCGAAGCATTTCACGGAAGGTGTCCTCATTTCCGTGCTGCACTTCAAATTCATGCCACTTCACCCAGAAGTCAGGGTCTGATCTTGGGTCAGAAAACTGTGATGCATGCTTGTACAGTGCACGAGCACGATCAATTTCTCCAAGGCTCTTCTCAAGCTCCGCATATTTTAGGCACATGACTTTAACATCTTTGTCTGGAAGACCAGATTCTATTGCCTGCTCATATATTTCCCTTGTTTTTGGAACACCAAATATCTCAGCGGCACGAGCAATGTAAATCTCATACATGCTCAATTTTTCATTGGCCGGAACAGCCTTTGTGGCTTGATCATAGACCCTCATTGCTCGCTTGGCAAGACCAAAGTCTTCCTCCAATTTTGCATATTGCAGATACAATGGCTTCACAGCCTCTGCAGGAGCCTAATCATAACAGTGTAAGCATCTCAAGCAAAAACCTAAAAACAGAAAATAATTACACCAAACAGCAGGACACGAGAAAAGATACATTTTATGTTTTAATAAAACAAATGGGTTTTCTTTTTCTTTTTTTGGGGGTGTGGAAGGGGTTGGGTTTGCTAGTGAGTGCATGCACTATAAAAAGATACTGAACCAGTTATCCATTAATGCACAGTTGTAGATGAATTTCTCACATTACTATTTTCCTGATAAGATAATAAAATAAACTACATTTGGGGTATGAAAGACTAAACCAACTTTTAAACAAAAATTCCATAAGCTCTTGGTAAGGTATTTTTAACATCAGTGTGCTACTTAATTAAAATGATTTCCTAAAAGCTGTAAAGGGAAATGAAACTGACCTAAGTATGATTGGGGATTGCTACATTCACAGAATAAATAAGAAAAAATTGATAAAAAAGACCAACAATATTTAACTGCATTTCTCAAGATAGTACTGATTGACAGGCAAAATAACTACAAGAACGTCAAGAAAATTCTAGGTGATTGGTGTAGAGTTATTTGATTCTATTTAGATCTCTACCATGAGTTTTGTTCCCACTCTATACATTCCTACAATTTTTCTTGAGAGATTCTCTAAATGTTTTATGGAAGAAACACAGCAAACTAAATAATAAAACCTTAGAGAAACATCCTTACCACTTCAACTGCATGCTCAAATAACTCCCGAGCCCGTTCCAGTTTTGACTTCCCATATCTTTTAACAAATTTAGATAGGTAAGTGACCCATATGTCTTTTGCATGTGGATATTTGAAAATCTTCACACCTCTCTCATAAACTTTAAATGCATCCTCAAAGTATTTGTGATCCTGGAGAAATTAAGAATAAAAGGTTAGTTGCCTTGCGACAGAGACAGATAGAAAGAAGCTTTGTCAAGTAAAGAAAAAGAAGACTGAAAGAAATTACAGGAAGACAGGTGGCATACCTCTAAAAGCATGGCATAATTTATTATTATTTGTGGGGTGGCTATCCTAAGATCCAGTATCCGCTCATAGACTGCCCGAGTAGACTCCAAGTTTCCAAGACTTTCCTCCAAATCCACATAAAATGTCCATAAGCGTAGGGACTTGTGAATCTTCATCTGCACTGGTTCATGACCATCAGCAGCCACTGTATCATATAGAGCATGTTTCCAACCATTAGTATATTGAGACCACTCCAAGTTTCATTCTGAGTTTCACACGAAGAAACTCACTTGCGCATGTATGCAGGGAGAGAGAGAGAGAGAGAGAGAGGGAAGAACAAGAGAAAGAACCTCTCACCCTACTTGCCCAACAAAAATGGAAAGCCCACATAAACTTGCTATGCAATACCAATTACATTTTTCATCATTTCAATTATATGAATCTCCTTGTGTCTTAGTCTCAATTAATTAATGGCTATTTTGCAAGCTTTCAAGAATTGTGCATGGAGGTGCGAAAAGAGTAGCAATGTTTGTGTAGTGCCCATCTTCACTAGTACCTAACCTGAGAAACAATTCACTCTGACAAGAAGGAAAAACTATACAGAAGTCGCAAAGAGAGATTTCCATAATGTTCTGTGAATAATGAAATTGGAGGAAGGGGGTGGGATATTGCAAAAGAAGATATCCACTTACTGGCCCCATAAAAGCTAATAGCTACAGAATATTGGTCAAAATCCAGATATATTTCTGTGTCAAAGGGGGACAAAATCCTAGAGTTTATATATAACATATTCCATAATGACCTTATTAAAGGGTTGCGGGTAGCAGATAGATTAACATCAGGTCCTTATGAGGTTTTCTTGCAGTGGAACCAAGAAATAATACAAGAACAAATTCAAATTCAGGTTCATATCTGGCTCAAGTACCTAATGTCTGAATTCAATTTCAATTTTCATACAAGAAATTTTTTCTCAGAATATTTTTGGTAAAAGAATAGTAAGCCCTGACAACAAGATATAAAAAGATGTATAAAGGAAGACAAGGATAAATTACCTCTTCGTTTAACCTCTACTGAAGGCTCTGCTGTAGCACGTCTCATCAACTCCAATGCACCCTTAAAATTTTTGTGCCTAAGTTCCATCTCTGCCCACTCACACCACACACTAGCCAAATGATCCACGGTTTTATAATTGACCTGTACGGACTTATCAAATATTACCCTGGCATTTGCAATATCCTTGTGATTCTCATAAAGCTTTGCAAAAGCAACCCATAAAGTGTGTGGCTTCCCTACTGCCTTCATTGGATCAACTGTTCTGACAGCTTCTGTATAAGTCAAGATTTGTTTTGTGGGATTCCCCTCAAATAGCTTAACCCTCCTATGCCACTGCTCCACATTATGAGGATTTTGTCTAAGAAGCACACTGTTTGCCAATTCCGGCCTCCTATCCATCAAATGCTCCAGCCTAGCTAACCTCAAATCCACATCTTTATCGTCTTTCAACCAGAACTTTTCGAGCTTCTTCTCCAACTCTGAAATGTTCAATCGATCATCTTCCTCTTCTTGATCCTCCTCTTCTTCCTTTCCCTCATCAGTATCCTCCAGCTCACTGTCGCTCATCTCTTCCATCCTTATTGCAAGCATACTCTCCTCAAACTGAGAATACGAATCAAAGATCACACTGAAATCCCTAACTGTCACAACTGTTGCCATACCTTCCTCAAAAATATCCCTTGCCTTCTCCACCAACCCCCTCCTAATATAGTAATCTGCTAGCGATGTCCATAACCGCCCCACCTCATCTGTAAACTTCCTAATCCCACCTCTAATAATTGCATCCACATTCAAACCAGATATCTCTTTAGCATGCTGAGTCAACAAGTCACACAATTCCAACCACAACCTATGCTTTGTCTTCCCCTTTATTGAATAAAACTGATCATCATTCAACACCCCTGCCAACCTTTCTGCAGATTCCTGCCAAAGCTCTGAATGTATCAAAAACTCAATAAAATCCTCTATATGACTTGGATCATACTTCAAATACCTACGATAAACCCTAAGTGAAGTCTCAATTGGGACTCCCTTTTGGCTAACAAAAACCAAATAAGGACCCCATATCCGATCATGCTGAGTCACTGGCAATGCACATAGGGCGCGGTCAAAAGTCCTGCGAGTTTTTGTGAGCAGCTTCTGACTAGTTAAAGATTCTAAGTACATGATCCAAATGCGCGGCATTTTATGCATAGTGACGAGGGCTCGTTCAAAAGTATTGTTAAGTGATTCATATTGAGAATGAGTAACAGGAAGATTCCTAACCAGCTCGAGGCGTTCACGAAGATAAGCATGCCATAACTTGTAGCTTCCAGGTAAGGCTTTGAGAGCACGCTCGTAAATTATGGCTCGTTTCTTGAACGGAGCTCCAGATTTAGCGATTAAATAACGCCACCAGAGCTTTAAGCTAAATGGGTTGCGCAGAAGCTCTTCTTCATAAGCCAAATCCTCTTCTCCGGGGTACAGTTCTCTCGGAATTGTTGCAGACGCCACTGCCGCAGCCATGAAACTGGATAGAGGTGGCTTTGCTCGGAGAGAAGTGTGGGTATGTAATGTTGTGGGGTTTCAAATTTGGGGATGAAGAGAGAATAGATATCCAGACATGACTGGTAAGCACGTGGTTTGGGGAGTCCTGAGAAACCCTAGGTCGCTGGATTGGTGAATTGTGATCGATTTTAGTTGTGATTCGGACAATTAATTTCCAAATATATCCAAATTGATTGATCCAATTTCAATTTTACTCACTTTCTATAAACATTTCATTTCTA
>JAOXNR010000030.1:5900244-5918413 GCA_028571225.1 Parsonsia alboflavescens
GAAACCAATGGACTAGAATACTGTAATTTTATACTAGTCATTTGAAATGCTGTTAAGTCATGCTAGTTCTCTGCTAATATTGAAGGGCTTGCTAATTTGTTTAGGGAAGCTGAATTGTGATACAGAAAAATTTTTAATCTTTCTTTCTCTTCTCTGTCTTCTTTTCCCCTCTTTGTAGGTTTTAGTATTCTTATTTTCTAGATTGAATCGTTATTTGAATATTTCTTTAATCAGTTATTTCATTATAGGTAGAAACTGCTACCAAACAAATATTCATGGGCTCACTAGCAGAGAAAACACATGTAAACATGCGGAATCAGGTCATAAAGATTAAAGCCTGGCTTTCTTCCCATTTATTCAGAGAGCAGTTTCCTTCTCATTTTGCTGAGGTCTTGAATGTTTTACCACTTCAAGAGTACATCAATCCAATTCATGGTCTTCTGAATCTTGCTCTCAAGTTGCCACAAGAAAAACTAAAGCCTGAAATTGGTCCTTGTATCCATATTTCATATGGTGGCTCTGAGGAATTTATGCAAGCAGACTTCTTGACAAAGCTCTGTTATGACTCTTATGATATGGTAAACTCATTTTTCTCCAATATGTTACAGTAGCACAATTATAGCTCTCAATTTTTAAAACATTCTCTGCGTGAGTGTTCGTATAACAACTAATTGGTCTTTTTCATTATTTTTTATTTTTCGCTATAAGGTTTCTTGTGCTATATAAATGTGAACATGTCCAAACACTCACATTGAACGAAATGTTAAGGAATCTATATAATGCTACAATATATTGATATGTCACTGTGCGTTCATTTCCCTTGAGCTGTTATTCAACCTAGTATTTAGAGTATATTTCAAAGAATTCCTTTTATCTGTTATTTCATTTGGATATGATAGAGGTTAGCTATCTTGAATGCCATTAATTTTGCTATATGATAACAGGGTTTGACTCAAATACTTGTTCATTATCTATATGACAAAAATGACTGGAGTTGAGTGGTAGAAGCAGAATCTAGTAAGAGAAGTCTTTTAGTTCCACCAAAATAGATGCATGATTCTACTTCGTCTAACAGACTGATGATTTTTGGCTTCTGTTTGAGATGGAAGAAATAATACCAGATTTAATAATTACTCAGCACCCTTTCCTTGCATGCGTGCAATTAGTTCAGAAACATGAATAAATAATGCTGCTTCTCTCTCCCTTTGTTATGGATTTTATCTAAATATGGAAAATTGTTGATCAGAGAAAATGAAGATAACTCTTTGACGATACTAGAAGGTTGTATTCAAATCACCAAATATTTCTGGAGAGGTAAAAGTAAAGTGGAAAATGGTGGTTGTATTTAGGTAGTTCATATCTTTGGTGGTTACATGGTGTAAGGAGTTGCTAATTGAGTTCAATCATTGACATGCTGAAGTGAAAATTATCTAGAATAGCTGCATCTCTACATTGAACATAAAAATAAAATGACAGCTCGCTTTGCAGGCTTGGGTTCTTGCTAAATCTTGAGGACATCTAACTTACCCCATCTGCTTTCTGATTGTAGGTTAATATTCTAGCACATGCGACTGATGTTCCTATTTCAAGAGAAAAGCTTGATGAGGTTAAAGCATTAATGAAGAAATACAAGGTTCAGCGACATTTGCAGTCCAGCTGCAATCCTATTGATCAAAAAGGAAAATCATCTTTGCATAGTGGAGAGAGTGAAGATCCAAGCTTTCAGGACCAATCCTTACTTAATGGAATTTCAAAGGTTCCATTTGAGTTGAGTAACTTAAGTAAAAAATCATGTGTTGATAACAGAACTGTATCCTGTGATGAATCTGAAACTGATTCTCATTTGGATTCCGAGGATTCACTACTTTGCTCTGGAAACATGCTAAGATGCGAAGATACAGATGACGAATGTTTCTTTGGGGATGATTTGGAAAGCACATTTTCTTTAGGTGATCAGCAAATTACTGATTCTTGTGCTGCTCAATGGGATGTTTTTCGGAGAGAAGACGTCCCAAAATTACTTGAATACCTTAGAAGACATTCTGATGAGTTTAATTCTGCATACAGCTATGCAAAACAAGTAAGCTTTGTACATGGAATGAAAGTTATGGATTATGAAGAATGTGTTAATAGATTGATGTATCTGTGACAGGTTGTTCATCCGATTCATGACCAGAATTTCTTCCTTGATGAATTTCACAAATTAAAGCTTAAGGAGGAATTTGGTAGGTAGTCCCTTTGGTCATTTTCCTCGGTGATCATAAATTATTAACAAGGACTCTTCTCCCTTCAACAGATGTACATCCATGGACATTTGAGCAACGTCCAGGAGAAGCTATCATTGTTCCTGCAGGATGCCCTTATCAAATTAGAAAGCTTAAGGTAATATCATAATCTCTGATTCTCTTACTCTAATTCAAGATAGGCTTGGAGTACAACACATCTATACATTGTCGTGTCTTTTTTGTTAATTGATGACCAAGAGATGATAAATCTTTTGAAAGAAATATATTTCTTTTTTCTGGAGTTTTCATGTGTTTTTTAGGATTGATATCTTCAATTATTTTAGGAATTTTTGAACTTTATTTTAGTGGCAATTATATTTTCTTCATTGAGAAGATGATCTCCACTAAATGGTTAAGACATTGGCAACGCATTAAAGTCATTAAATGGAGATGTATTCCTCCCATCTGTACTGAATTGCATTTTATTTTGAGTCATAATTGCAGAATTTCTTTTGTTGTCAGGTTCTTTTCACTTTGATGCTTTCTTCCCCCGTCTTGGTTGTAGGATATTGTTATTAACTTTTTTCTCTTATATTACTTGCTTGTCAATGGTAGTTTGTAAAATTCCAGTTTTATTTTGTGACAATAGTATTGGATGTCAATGCCAGGAGGGCACATGGTGTGAAGTTGAGGTGGTCCTCTCCTGGTTTATTTATTTTATGCTCAATATTCCAGCCCCCTGACCTTCACTCAATTTCCTAGTCCCGGCCACATTCATGCCCTGTGATAATAGTATTGCTCAATGGGTGCCCCAATATCTCATCTTGTCACTGAAAGTCTTGATATGGAACTGCTGACTGACATATGCTGCTGCATCTTGGTCGAATTCTTCCATTCTGCTACTGACTTGTAATTTGTATATTTGGTCCTTTCATATGTAGGCATGTGTCAACATAGTTCTGGACTTTATCTCCCCAGAAAATGCTGCAGAGTGTATACGTTTGACTGATGAGATTCGTCTTCTTCCAATGAGCCACAAAGCCAGAGAAAAAGCTTTGGAGGTTGATATTCATAAAACTCACTTCGAAGAAATTTTTTATTAATCTGTTCACTCAGAGCGCAAAGATAATCCAAACTTATTTTTATAACAGGTGAGGAAGATGACAGTGTATGGAATCAATGCAGCAATTGAAGAGGTGCAAAACTTGATATGCCAGGAGTAAGTTGATGTTTTCCAAGTAACTTGCTTAATGCTATTTGTGAGTCTTGAAATGAAGATATTTCTTTTTGAATTAACGTGGAGTTGATCAAGTTTTCTTATCCAGAAATGAATCCCTGTCCTGGGTACTGGATGATGGATTCAACTACGAAAATAACTTTTCCTCTTCATCCTGCTTTGTTCTATTCAATTGGATTCAATACTCTGGTTTCCATGGACTGAACATATTAAATTCATGGGGCGTGCATGCATTTTCTTATCTAAATGGGATTAACCTCTGTAATAGAGAATCTCAATCTGTGTAATGAATTTGAAAAGAAATACTTGTCATCAGAACCTTCTGTGACTTTAGGCAGCCAGGGAATGATTTTGCAAAAGAAAGTTAAGTACATGCAGGTATAGTGTTCAAGGAGAGTTTCAATGTGAAGTGATTCTTAGTCACAAGATTTGGAATGCATTTCGACTCTGCATTGTATGCATTGAATATGCTAAAACAGAACATTTAACTCGTCATTCTCATTGATCCTTTTTCCCCGTTCTTAGTTTGCATTCTCACAGAATACAAGAATCGGTATAAAGTAGTAGTATGAGGTGTTGTTTATGAATGATGTGAAAATGATTTCTCCTTCTCAACTTATTTGAAACTCTGCTTTGTTCTAGGACTGCTGACAGGAACGCAGAATGAGAACTCTAAATTAACCACAGTATTATTACCCTCTGCAAATGGACTTAAAAGACTCATCTTGCTAATCGTATTACAGCAAAAGTCCACCACACTCAATTTATCTACGGTCCTGAAGGAAATGGATTCCCGGCATCAAAAGATAAAGACTGAAAGAGGTATTGCAGGCATCAGTCACTCCAAACTGTGGCTACCCTTTGAAATTAACTTCATCAAACATTTCCCCATGTTTGTTTTGGGGTGACAACACAAGATTTAGATATTGGATTCTCTTTTACTGCAATCACAAGCTGGAAAAAAATAGTTCTATGGTGGGTAAAATATGACCAGATGATGTATATATATAAGATGGGATTGTAAACCTGAGAATGCAGGAACACTGCAAATCAGCAGTAAGGTAAATTTACTTTAGGCAAAGGTCTCTGTAAATGTATTTTACATTTTGATTAAACTTAGCTACATCTTCAAGCAGGAAGAGATAGATATTGGTTTATTATTTTTACCCAGGGATAATTGAGGTCTGGAAGGTCGCAACATCAGTAGCCTTCCAAGAAAGGTAGTTTAGCTAATTAGCTTGTATTTGTTTCGTCTTTCTGCAGAACAGGAGTTTAATTTCTTATTTGGTATTGTGACATTCTTTCAGGAAAGCACATTCCTGGTACAATTCATGTTGCTGCTTGTAAATATGAAGTTCCATTGAAAGAACCAAAGAGAAGTTGAGACGAAATTAGAAATTTTCAGCTGTATTTAGTTTAGCTCATCATTTAATTAAATTTGTTGCATATATTCCCTCCCCCCCCCAACAACCAACACAGACACAGAGCATCTGGGCCATTGTGGAATTGTTTATTCACCGAATCCGTTTCGACTGTAAATATGCAAGAGTGAAAAGAATGTTTTCGTCCACTTTATTTCATTTGGTCAGAATAATATATCACATCAGCAAGCTAATACTTTGAACCGGTATCTGGACTAATTTATTTGTCTCATAACATCTGTCAAAGTGAACCCATAACAAGACAATTTTACCAATTAAACCAATCACTCTCATCCATCAACAGGCTAATACGAAGGCACAGCAAAGACTGGAAAATAGAAATAAAGAATGCCTGTATTATTATTATTTTCGCATATTAGTATAAAAAGTTAGGAAGTTTGGTTGTTCACTCCAGTCCAATGTCAAAATTTCCAGGACCAAATCATGAATACAGAACAAAATTTCTCCCAGCGGCAAAAATTTATGACATGGTGCAGCTGAAGGATAACAAGATAGAATTTCAAAGAAAATGATAAAAAGAGAAAACTAAACTAAATACACATGAGAACATACTAGTACTATTTTGAGATTGATATACATTTAAAAGGCATTCTATGCCGTCCAACCAAAACTTTGTTTTGTGGTTAATAGGAAAGCTTCAAGGAAACTTCCTTCCTTAGGGAGCCATGACTCCCTCAATGGTGTAGGAGAGAGACTCAGCCCATTGAGCTTTGAGTAGAAGCGTCTGTAAGGTGTGCATTACGTCATAATCTGGATCAAGTTTCCGCTGCCAACCCTGTTATAACCAAATGAAAGAAAACAACATAAGCAACTCAAAATATAATTCGGCAAAATATTAACTGGACTAAAGAATGTAATTTTAGGTCCGCGTGGTGCAACAATGGCTTGGTAACTTTTGCACTTTCAACACCTCATGATGTGTTTAAACGACATGAATCTATTCTAGTGTATTTTATGCATCTAGCATCCTCTTTAAGTATATAGTAATGAGTTTAAGGAAAAGTTACCTCAAGAACTAAAGTCGTCACCATTACTGTGCACACATTGCCATCAATATTTACTTTGTGACGCCGAACTTGCTCAAGTAACTGCTGCATGCAATCGGCAGGGTGGACCATATCACCTTCTGGAGTACCCCAGAAATCAAATGCTTCTTTTACTTCCTGTTAATAGATGTGATAAATATGCATAAGAAATCCTCTTCTTCAAGATAGGAAATAGAAAATACTTGCTCAGCTAGTGAGCCTGAAAGTCATAGTAGATACCAAGGACAAGCCAAAGTCAAACTCCAGAAGTTGAGGAATACTAATCAGAACGCAAACATAACAGTGGACCACTCAAAAAGTGGATCTAGCTTCCACAACAGATGTAACAAAGTAGTCAAATTACCTGGATGAAGCCCTCTGGGTTTGGACAGTTCTGTTTCTTTGACAATCTGAGCGTGCTTTCTGCTGCAGTGCGACCATCTCGACGAGCAACAGCCTTAAAAAACTCCAACAAGTTTATTCGATCATTCTTAGAAAGCTCAGCAGTCATTCCGACATCAAGGAAAACAACATGAGGCTTGGACTTGAAGAGCTGTTTTCGTGAGGGCTTCCTCTGAGCTACCCGAACAAGAATATTTCCAGGATGCATGTCAGCATGAATGAAGTTGTCAACCTGAACATGGAAAACACAATCATCAGAAAGATATTCCGCAGCATTCTGCCAAGACTAAATTCAGAACAGTATATTGCTCTCTACTCGTGAAACCACACCAGTGCCAGCCGACTACTGGCACCGAAGGAAGCAAGAGAAGCTAAAAATCTCCTAAAAATTATAATTCCTAGACCTAGAAAGCAAACAGATCAAGCAAATCAACCTCATTTGACCACATGCTAACTGCACCAATACAACAATACAAGTTAAAATAAAAAGGATCCTCAAAAAAATTTAGTCCAAAATGGTATACAGACACATGGCAAAGCAAAATAGACCAAGAATTATTAAATTATTTTAGAAGCTGCATTAATATCATGCTTTAATTACTAAACTTGATTCTCCAAGATCTTTCCCTTATCTTCAACAGATCTCCCAATTAAATCATTGTACTTCTTATCAGGACATAATCAATGAATACAACGATGATTATCTTGCAGAAACGCAATGAAGACATTTACAAATAGTTATTCTCCAGTGGATTATAAGTGTAGGTGAGATAGAGAAATAACCAAAATGGCAAAAGGAAAAAGAAGAGTATAAAACCAGAAATTTGCATATTTCACCATATTTAGGCTTCTCCAGATAGCTCACTTATAAGCACTTAAACATTCACCCGCAAGTTATGCTATGTTGAGCAGCTCAAAAGACATGCACAAGTTGTAAGTGAACAAATGAATGGAACGCGCAATTGTGAATTGCTATAGCAGAAAAACTGCCAATTTTCTTTCTTCTGTTAACACTTAACATTTCATCAGTTAATACATAGCATCCACAAAAGTTAGCATCCAGTTAACAGGAACAGCTAGTCCTCAAAGCAATAATAGTGAAAAACTCTGTTCTCGGTTAAAACTTTATATTTTATATACAGAAAAGGGAAATTATCAAAAATTACTTTGGGTTGAATAATAAACATTATTGTAAGAAGGTAGGGAGGGGAAAAAATCATAGAGAAAGAATTCCTCCATGCGAGTAGGAAAACAAAACCTAAAACCATCATCAGCAAAGGCAGAAAAATGGAAAGATAAACAATCATGAGAAAATGAACAAACACATGGTAAGAAAATAAAATGGAACTTGGAAAACATGTTACCAACAACATCTTCAAAAGTGCATGGGTCCCTATGTGAGCAAGTGCACTTTTTAGTCGTTCCTGCCCCTCTATCCCATCAACATAGTGTGAAACACTTTCTCCATGCTCAAAGGTTTCCACCAATACAGCAGGATGTACTAGGGGATACACGGGTTTCGGGAAAGAAACATCCTTCCATCTGCGAAAATTATAAATGAAGCGGCTCAGATGTGCAGCTTCCCTTGCAAGGTCAACTTGAGACATCATAAAAACAGCAAATTGCTGAACGCTTTCATCCAATCTCAACCATTTCAGGGTAGGCATGAACTTTGATGTTTTTGCCACTATGTTGATTATATCAAAATCTCTTTTGATTGATTCACCAACTCCAGGATGTCTGACTTTAACAGCCACTAGCATAGGTTTCATCTGGCGCCCATGATATCTATCCTTCAGAGTGGCTCGATGCACCTGAGCAATACTTCCAGATGCTACAGGTAACTCCTCAAAGTCCTCAAAAATTTCATTAATCTTGCGGCCAAAAGCCTTTTCAATAGTCTTTTTAGTGTAGGCAAAATTATGCTCAGGTGCTTTACTGTGAAGCTTGGAGAGCTCTGCACATAAATCTCTTGGAAAAAGATCTGGTCGAGAGGCAGCCCACTGGCCCCACTTTATGAACGCTGGACCAGCCTTTTCAAGAGTCTGATGCACCACCTGAAGCCAAAACTTTCTAAACTTTGGTCCAAAAGAATCTGCAAATGGAGCCATGGCAATGCTCGGTGAGAAGAGAATCGCCAAATAACATGCTCGAAGCAACAAGACAACCCCATGAAATATGGAAAAGATTATAGAGACAAAGTAGAAGCGACCATCTTCAGCATGCATGTAAAGTGTATTCCTCGGCTGGAAGAAATCGGTATCTGCAGGTGCTTGTGCCAATGCTGCCTTTGTTCCACATGTCAAGGCAAGTATACTGGGCACAACCACATAAGAATGGCTCAAAGCCAAGCTAACTGCCTGAGCAATCTTATCAATGGGATAAAATGCCCGCCTGTTGCAGGAAGTTCTGCAGTATAAATTCCTCCAAGCAAGTTGGGCATGATGTGCTACAGAATTAACCACTGGAAAGGTTGAATAACCCTTGGGGAACTCACTGTAGAAACCATTTCTAATTGCAGACACCGTAGACGAAGTACTCCTGGTAGTAAATGCATACTGCGAGTATAATCTATGTTGAGGTGTACACAATCCTGATCTAACAAGGGATCCATATCCAACCCCCCCTGAGCTGGTTGCAGTAACTTGATATCTAACAACTGATTTTGCAACTTTCTTCAAACTTCCAATTGTCAAGAATCTGCATCAGTAATAACAAGAGCCGTTATCCTCACATAAGAATCATATATTGGCTTGGTGAAAATGCTTGCAAGTAAATATTTAATAAATATTTTCTGGAATTACAAACACCTATATAAGTATATTGAACTAACACTAAGAATTGTATAAAGGAGGGAAAAATATCAAAAGTTTTAGGATATCCACACTGAATATTGCCGTTAGAAGCAGATTGCAGAAGGGTGACAAAAGCAAGCAATCATAGAAATGAAGAACCAAAATCCAAGCAACCCAACCGACCATAAAATAAAAACGCGAAAGAAAAAACTAATTGATATGACATACTAGAATAATTGCGTTTCTGCAGCTTTTAATATTTGAGGCCTTTGTTTTATGAGAGAACAGGATACCCATATATATAGATTTCTTTGGTTCCATCAATTTTAAGTCCTCATTACTGCCCTTTCTTAGAGTTGTTTCTCCGACTATTATATCTTTTCTTTACAATTCTTAGTTATTATTTTGTTTCTTTTAAACAATCCTGGAATGTGCATTTGAATAAACCATGCATCGGGAAAAATTACTGTAAAAGGGAAATGTACTAACATTCTAGCATTTTAGCAGAGCCTAATCCACATGGGAAAATATAAATGTTAACAGGATTTCTCATATAGAATTCAACTTGAGCAATTAAGAGTTTCTAATAGGACCTAAAAGAATTTTAAAATGGAAAAAATACTTAGAGAAATCAAGTATTAATCATGTGAAGATATGTAGGTTATTATACAATCCCTTTCTACCAGCTTAAACTTTTAGAACTAGTGAAAATTTAACATTGCGTTTCTGTGTTCAACTCCTTCTAGTACCCATTATTGTGTTATTATACTCGTTGTTAGACTTGTTATTGAAGAAATTGTGTCCGCCCACGCTTGAGCAGGTGTGATAAGCGTATAAGTTTGACCCTTCTCTATTGGCTTAAAATTTTAAAGCATGTAGATATTTAACGTGCATATTCCAGTAAATATGTAAATTGTTTGAAGAAGGCAACCACTCACTTCAGCTGCAACTGGAAACAATGTCATATAAGCTCATCCAGAACTAAAAGATGGCAACTTTAGATAGCCTTCTTTAGCTAGAAATTTAATGAATTGAATATTACAGAACACTTTTCATAATTCAAGCATAGCCAATCTACACTCCCCCCCCATCCCCCCTCCCCCCCATTCAACAAAAGCAAGTTTAATCCGAAGGCCAACCAACCTCTGCATTTAAATTATGCTAAAGTCCTATATATAATTTTGATAAAAGAAAAACGCCCAGTTAATCTTCATTAAAAAAAAAAGAAGAAGAAGAAGAACCACAATAATAATTTTAAAAAAACTGTCCATGAACAAAATTATATCAGATAAAGAAGGAATCAAAAGACAGACAGAGAAGAGCAGACCTTGACATGGCGAAGAGAAAGTAGAAGTATGAAGAAGGGTAAGGACTAAACTACGCCGCCGGTTAACGAGATTGGCGAAGAGCATTTTCTACGGATTGCCGGTGAATAGAACTCGAACCATACGGTTCACGTACCCCAAAAAGTTCAACAAAAAATCAAAAGATTTGAATCGCAGAAACCAATGCCTCCCTTCTCCTGCGACCACCTTCTTCTCGTCCAAGGAAACCCAGCTGCAATATATGTGGCAGCTTTATAGAATTTTCTCCTGCTTTTGTGGTATTGGGATTCCTTCTTTGTTTCGGACAAACTGGAGATTTGATTGTTTAAAAGTAAAAACCTAGGCTAATCCGAGGAGGGTTCGGACAGTTGACTGAGCTCCATGGTCGGTGATGGCCCTTATGGTTCGTTTGAGGGCTGAATTAGTAAATTGCTGCAATTGGAAGATTGAAATAGGGCCTTTGTGGGGTCATATTATTCGTGTTGCTAAAGTTAAGGCCCATGCAGCTGAACCAGGGCCAAGGGCCTTTCTTGGGTTTGATTGGTCCATTATGGGTTTTCGGTTAAATAGCTGTTTTATTTTTATTTTTTTTTTCTTTCATCCAAATAAAACGTATAATTGAGTTTTTAATTATTAATTAAAGTTAATCAAGTCAGAGGTTATGAATTATGATAATGACTCAGTTAATATTTTTTAAATTATATTTATTTTAATTACCATACAATATTTTTTATATGCAAATATATACTTAATTAAGATTGTAAATCAAGATTTTATTTAATTACCAAATATCTGAGATTTAATTTTATTATAATTTTTTTTAGATCAATATCTAAACTAATAAGGAAAAAAATTGACCCTACAATAATTATCATTTTCATGACTCGAATCATGACCTCTTAAGTAGACGTACGTGATTCAAACAATGATCTCTAGGTCATGGATGAAATTGTTCTTCCATTTTATTTGAATAAATCCTCTTGGTTACTTTATTGTCAAAAATTAATATTTCATTCTTACTTATACATATTAAAAAAAAAATTAAATAAATTTAATTTATTTAATATCATAATATCATTTTTTTAATAAAATGTGACAAATAATTTATAAAAAAAACATTTAATTTCCGACGTAAAAAGTATTATTATTATTATTATTATACAGGTTTCTTAGAAATGTTAAAGTACATCCTTAATGGTTCATGGTTCAAGATACATTTGTGTTTCGCTTTTTATTGTATCAATAGTGATTAAATTTTTAAAAATCAATAAGTTTGGAAATATCTCAGTAGTTAAAGTGACAAAAGCACAAACTATAAGTCTCGAGTATAGTGAGTGCAAACTAGTCAGGAACACTACTAAAAAAAATTTTAAAATCAAATACTCTTAAAATTTAATATGTACAATATAACTTAAAAATAATTAAAAGCCAAATATAATATTTCTTTTAGTGTATCAAGAAATATAATGTTTACTAATCAATCAATAGTTAAAATTTTAACAAAAAAGTTTGACTTAATTCATTAAAATATTGTATTGTCAATTTTCTTAATAAAATTTTAGCGGATGAAGAGAGTATAAGATTCTTAATTAGTGTATTAGAAAATGTAACATGAAACAAAACTATGATTTGTATTAGAAGTTATAAAACCACCTCGTGCCTCTAACAATCAGCACCTCCTGATGCAAAATCTGCTTCCTGTTGTAAAGTTATATTTCCCCCTTTTTTTTAATGAAAAAAGAAATTTGAGATTCCTTTAGAATTGAATATTTCAATTTGATTTACATATATTTTAATAAAAAAAAGTTTGACTTAACTCATTAACACATTACATTATCAATTTTTTTAATTAAATTTTTACTAGTTTAGAAAATGAGACATTTATTTTCAGACAGAGGGAGTATTTGTTAATAGTTTTAAAATTAAAATAAATAAATAAATAAAGAAAAAAGAAAACTTATATTTGTTAATAGTCAAAGCCCAATGCCCAACAATTGTCCACGTTGAAAATAGTCCACAAGAATTTCCAACCAAACCAACCGAACCAGCACTTATGTGTTTTACGGTGCGAAAATTAATATTTTATATTTTATTTTAAATTGTTTGAAATTAAATAACTCATGTTTTAATAAACTAAATCTAACTTTTTTTTTTTATTAAAATAGACAAATTAGTGAATGTCATCCCTAAACTAGTTCTGATTTTCAATGTTAGCCTTCAATTTTTTTTCTTAACTTTTTAGGTTTTCAAACATTTTTTGATTCGTAGGATAGGTCATTTTATCAGTTTTATAGATCATTTTTTCAGGTCAAAGGATCTATATTACAACTTGAACAATGTTCAAGGACCTAAAATGCTTAAAAATAGATTTTGTCTAGTAACAATAATTTAAAGATGAAAGTTAAAATAGTTTCAAGATGAAATTTACCGATTTTTTAAACGAAAATATAAACTATCAACTATTTTATATATTAAGTAAATTAAATGGTAACCAATTGTTCATGATTAATTTAATTTAAAGCTTAATGAGAATTTTTTTTTAACAATAATTTATAGGAAAAAAACTTATCTTCTAAATTAAAATGTTTCTTATTTGAATGTAGTAATTTGAATCCATTTTTCAATAAAAAATACTTTTAAATGACTTTTTAATATTTTGATACTATTTTTATAAAAAATATAATATTTTTATTATATTTATGTTGAACTAATTTATATTATATTTAAATTATTTTCAAAATAAAATCATGAGAGAAAGAAAGAAAATAAAATAAGTGAAAAATAAAGCAAAAGAAAAATAGAAAAAATAGTGAGTAATAAAAAGAAAAATTCATAAATAAAAGGAAAAAAAATGAAAAAAAGAGTCAAATAAATTGACAATTTTTTTCTTTAAATTATTTTAACTTGCAATGCTAATCTTCGATCTATTTTTTACGCATTTTAAGTTCCTAAATATTTTTTGAGTTGTAGCATAGATCCTTTGACATGAAAAAATAACCAATAGAACTGGTAAAATGACCTATCCTACAAATCAAAAATAAAAATGATTATGGACTCTGATTGAAAGTTGATAAAGATGAAATTCACCAATTTGTCCTTAAAATATGTGTAAATTAAATAACTATATTTTGTTTCTACTATTTTTATTGGACTTTTATCTCATTTGGTCTAATATGTTTGGATCAAACTATAGTATGATCCCATAAAAATTTTTTCAACCATTATAGTCCCTCAACATATTATGGGTAGCCATTATGGTCCTCCAACATATTATGAACAACTATTTTGGTCCCGACTATCATTTTATTGAGCAAAACACTTTTTGAAACTGATCATTTTATTAGTATAGGATAACTTTTCAGGGGCAAAATTGTCTATCTCATCCTTGCTACTCAAAATTCAACCAACCTAAAGGTTGTGGATGAATTTTGATTGTCCTATTAATTTATTTGGGTTTGTTAATCCAAATGTATCTAATATATATATATATACAGAACGTTTAGAGATCGCAACGTCACAAACGCTAAGGACAACTCCAGCAGTTTCCATAACGAAATATTTGAAACCGCTTGGACAGCTCCCTGATGCAAGACGGCGCCGTTTTGGCCGCATCAAACAAAAGAGAAAAAAGCCAATTTTCTCTCTCTACGACTGCAAGTGAAAATCTTGGTCAGAACTGTATGTGTGTCTTCTCTCTCACCAAACCACTTCTAGGGCTAGAAAGATTTGTAGAAGGATCTTGACCAGAACTAGCAGCAAGTCTTCTCTCTCACCAAATGGCTTCTAGAGCTTGAAAGATTTGTAGAAGACTTTCTCCGTTCAAAATTTTCTCCCATTTCAAATTTCAAGGCTCAAACCCTTCCGGTCTTCTCTCTCACCAAACGGTGCTACTACAAACTCAGTCCGCTTCAATGGTCTAGGGCTTGAAAGATTTGCAAAAGATTCAGCTTTCAAAGTTTTCTCCCATTTCAAATTTCAAGGCTTCCGCAGTGTCACAGAACAGACCCACCAGAAAAATCCACTAGAAACAACCATTTCCTTCACTTGCGATCTACCCAAACATCCAAACTCAAGTAGTGCTAACCTCCCCTTTCGCGGTAATTATTGTGTGCCCTTTTTTTTAAAAAAAATAATAATTTATTTGGCTTCTTGTTGTGCTTCTTTGACATGCAGACTCTGTAATTTTGCTTCAGAATTCTCCTGCAAATTAATTTTAAGGGTATTCAATTGCAATGTTGGGGGATTTTTGTAGTGGTAGTGGTATTTGATAGACTAACTATATAAGATTACAGGAATCCTTAATACTGGATACCTTTGATTGATTGCTTCCACCTTTTGAATTTGCAGAAAAAAAAACAAGAAGAACTTATTTGCATATATGGGTCGTGGATTTCTTGTTTCTATTGCCTATATTGATCCCGGAAACTGTAAGAACTTTGTTTATGTGTTATGCATTAGTTGTAATTCTAATTTCTGTGGATGTCATAACTATTGTTGGGTGATTTGCTTACAATTCAAACCGATCTACAAGCTGGAGCACAGTACAAGTATGGTTATCAGAGAAATGACATGTAATTTTTCTGGTTCTTGATAAAAAAATAGCATTGGAATTATTGCATTAAATGAGATATGATCTGATTATCAGAGAAATGACATGTAGTACTTCTTGTGCAGCTTTACTATGAACCTTTGCAGCCCCATAAATTTTATTGAAGATGACATATGATCTGTTTGTGTAGAATTCTTCTTTTCTTTTCTTGATTTTCCTCTTATTTGCCACTTCTATTACAGCAATAATCATGAAAAGTAGGCAAATCTCCAAGGATTATGTTTAGAATTAGACAAATGAAAATTTGTTGGAGTTCCACTTATTTTCATTTACAACCTTCCATATTTGACTCTATTTTAGTGATCTCTGGGACTTCATCACCGTGCTTCTTGTTTTTCAGGTTGTTGATTTGGTTGGAAAAGCAGTGCCTCTTGCCCTTCTGCCTGCAAATGACCCTAGTAATGAGGAGTTTAAAAGATTGCAGGAGAAGAAAGAGGAACGCAACATGATTGCACATAGACAGATGAAGAAGTGGATATGGCATCACTGGCAGGGACCGCATGATGATACTTTTTCAAAAATGGAAATGCACTTTTTTTTCAACTACTAAGTCAGTTGATGTATATTATCTATCTGTTCTATTCATGCCCTTGCGGCTTATTTCAGCTTGATCTAGACAAGATTGCCTTGACTTCATAGTGTAGTAGAATTATGTGAAATTAAAATTCAAGCAGATACAGGAGAGTTGAAAACTAGAAAATACCTTTATGTTTAATAGGTTTATTATTATTATTTATTTTTTCTTCCATTCTCTATGTTCTAGGGTAAACAAAGGTTGAAAAGTCATAACAGTTTAAAACTAAAATTTATTAGTTGCGAAAGGGACAAATTGGCTCAAAGTGGATAGTTTAAAGGATGAAGAGAATTGAAATAAAGCAAACAAATCTTGCACATTTACTGATATGATTCAGAACCATTACAATGATCATGGAGAAATGTGTGGATTAATGTATAAAGTTTCTTCTGAGCTACCCATTTTTCTAAAGTGCAAGAACATCCATGGGAAAAGTCTATTATAATCAAATTTTTTATTCATTCACAAATTCATTTTCTGTCCATCCAATCAATTCATTATCTAATACTGATCTACAGCTTCCTTTCTCTCGATAAGCTTGATAAAATTGCGAACAGTAATCCTGCCTTCAACTGGAATGATACTTTCGGGATGGAATTGAACACCCTGCAATTATAGGTGTCAAGCATATATTAGTCAATAAAAGAATCTCAAAATGAAAAACAAATCAATATGATTAGTAATCAGCACTACCTTAAACATGTGAAATAAAGGAAACCTATTTAAACTCTTTACAGCTCCATTCCATTACAATAAACTAAAAACATGTGTTCCAGAAATTTTGTGTTCTAGCAAACTAATGGAATTCCATTCCATTCCATTCCATTACAGCAAGATATTTTTCACCTGCATTAGAAGGAAAGTTTCTACACAAATTAATACTTGAAAGATATTGGTCCCACCATTATAGTTTTTTGTATGTCTACATTTTCATTAAAGAACAAGTAGCACTCTGAACCAAACAGAACATCCTCTTTATTGTATATTGAATTTTTGACCTCACCAAAAGATAATGTGTTTGTGAACTCATAAAAAATGAAATATGAGAGGGTATGATCTAGTAGCTTTGGTAGGTATTAAGTCTTAGTTTCTTTTATCAATGGTCTTACTAGCTTTTTACCATCCCATATTCTACTGTTCTTCATAAGATGAACCTTGCGTAGCAGCTATGATATATAGTTTTGCATAGCAAGATTCATCACTTCTACGGGCGAAACTTGAAGCAACTATGGCTGATGGGATATCATGGGGCATGCAGGAGGATGCTATTGAAGAAAATGACGTCTCTAGGACTTTCTTCTTATTGTTTATTATTCCATAACTTTATGAACATTTGCATTGATGAATCTTGCATAGCAATGATGGATAGGCAACTAGAAGATAAATCATTTACTTTCTTGTTTTAGGTACTTTGTTCTAGTTCATGCAATAGCTCATAAGTTAAACCAAATGGTATTAGTATAAATCTGTTTTATATTCAACTCCAAAATTCACTCCACCAGTTTTCCAAAAGACCAAGAGCATCAAGATTCCCACTTTATCCTAAATGTGGTCTCAGAGACAAATATTAAAATAACACAGCAAACCTTTAAGCTACACCCATGTGATACAACATATCTGTATTCACAAGCACAAAGAAATAAATAAATTAAGAATGGAAACAACAGAGCCAGCACAAGATAATCTCAAATACCAGCACAAGAAACAATCAAGAAGGAACCAAAGATGAGACAATAACCAAGCCTCGCGGACTTATTACTGATCCCTGATGCCACTGATGAGCAGAGTCCACATGTCAAAGATGCACAACAAGAAGCCAAATAATTTTTTTTTTTTTTAAAAAAAAAAAAGGGGCACACAATAATTATAGTGAAAGAGGAGGTTAGCATTGCTTGAGTTCTAATGTCCGAGTAGACCACAAGTGAAGGAAACGGCTGTTTCCAGTGGGTCTATTCTGCGGCGCTGCGGAAGCCTTGAAATTTGAAATTGGAGAAAACTTTGAAAGCTGAATCTTCTGCAAATCTTTCAAGCCCTAGACCATCGAAGCGGGCTAAGTTTGTAGTAGCGTCGTTTGGTGAGAGAGAAGACTGAAGGGGTTTGAGCCTTGAAATTTGAAATGGGAGGAAACTTTGAACAAAGAAAATCTTCTGCTAATCTTTCAAGCCCTAAAAGCCGTTTGGTGAGAGAGAAGACTTGCTACTAGTTCTGGCCAAGATTCTTCTGTAAATCTTTCAAGCCCTAGGAGTGGTTTCGTGAGACAGAAGACACTCATACAATTTTGGCCAAGATTTTCACTTGTGATCACAGAGAGAGAAAGTTGGCTTTTATCTCTTTTGTTTGATGCGGCCAAAACGGCACCGTCTTCAATTATTAGATGTCCAAGCGGTTCAAATGTTCCATTACGGAAACAGCTAGAGTTGTCCAAAGCGTCTGCGACGTCGTGGTCTCTAGACATGCTGTATATATAAATATATATATATATATATATATATATATACGGTTGGACTAGAGCGCGCGCCACCGCGCGCCTTAATA
>JAOXNR010000030.1:5998569-6017114 GCA_028571225.1 Parsonsia alboflavescens
TTTTATTTTTTATTTTTAATAAAAATTCATTTAATGACTCTTAAAAATAGCAATTAATTCGGTCCAATTACTAAACACATTTTAACCCATATCTAGATTAATTTTCTCCAATTAAATTGGTGAAAATCTTTAGAAAATACAATAAATCTCTTAGTCATATGTAAAATTAATTACTTTATCAGTTGAGTAAGAAGAGTAAATTTTTAAAAATCACGCTTTAATTAAATAATTTTTTATTTTATACAAAAAAAAGAAAGAAAGTTATTATATTAAGTAAATTAAAATCTTGAAAAAATTTCAGAGGTAAAAGGGGAAATCTTCTTCGCGGCCGACAAAGGGAAAAATGTGTCATTCAGGATTAGGATAACGCACACATACATTGAAGGGAAGCCAAAAAAAATGTGTGTGTGAAGGGAAGGGAGTCCGTAAGTGGATGAGATCAGATAGAGCATCCAACCATTCACGAGAATTGAATGGGGGCACTAAAGGCAAATACAAATACTACCACCGTTATACTACTAGTAGTACTACACCAATTATGGGAAGAGACATCACTAATTTGTTCCGTCAGGATTTGACGGTTTGTAATGCCAACTTTGATTAGAATTTGGCCCCTACACTGTTTTGTCTCCCAAACTTCAAGAAACCCATGTTACCAACCTAACCCCTCTTTTTCCTTCCCTAATTTCATGTTTTACCCTCACCCATACCCACACCCCAGTTTCATTTACTTTCTTCTCTTTACAAACAACCTATATTTTAATCAGGATGGAAGGGAGAAGGGCCCTCACGCAAAGCAAATACCAAAATAACCATTTAATCGGGAATGGACTGTACATTATTGCATATGTCAAAGTCAAACTCGAGATCATTCAATCTATTCATTTTCATTTTCATGCATCATCCCTTATTATGTCTTGTCTTTTTCTTTTAAAGAAAATTCAAAAAGCATATGGTAAGTATAAATTCTGAGACTTAATTAATTCACCCCCAACCCCACCCCACCCCCCAGAACACAAAAGAAGGTGACACAGACAAAACAAAGGAACCAGCTAGACCATGGACCCAGATGATATAATGAAGGCAAGATGATAAAAACTTATAGGCTTAAGCTATGGTTGAATAACTGTAGTCATCTCTTATCTTGTCATAATGGATAAAATTTTTTTGCTAAAGTAGCCAAGTTGGTAATGGAGGATTCCATCATCAGCCATGGGCATGGGTTCTTCTGACTCCTGTAAACAGTAGTACAAAGAAAACGAAGGGTTATGCAATGCATGCTTTTAGTCAAAGTTTGAAGAAAATCTAAGATGTAGATAAAGATAGAAGAAAGTAAGAGAAAGAAGTTTCAGAAAACAGTAGTACTTAGTTTTTTGAATACCATACATAAATAATAAAAATGAGAAGGGGGGCTGAAAGTGAAAAGGACAAGCAAAAGAAAATATGGAATCAATTCATGCCCAGAGTTGTACAGTAACTTCATCATCCATATCTGTAATGAGTTCCTTTGCTATCACATCCTCCACTTCCATCATATCCTCAAATGCCATTTGCTGTGCCATGTGTTCTTGCTCTGCTTCATTCTCTGAAACAGAGTATCCTTCCAGAAACTTCTGCCAACAGTTATTTATCTGTGCATCGCAGTCTTTTGGTGCTAATATTTCTTCTGGGGTTGAATTATGAACTTCTTCATGACCCGGAATTTGAGTCCCAGAATCATCTACGGAGGATATTGTTTGCTTTTCTGGAGGGTCATCTTCTTGGTTGTTGTTGTCGTTGCCATTCTCAGAGGAATTTACAGGGCTACTTTTTGGTGATATCAAAAAAAATTTCTGAACAATTTGATGGCTTTCAACTTCTGGTTCTTCACAAATTACCTGATGAAGAATGGAAGGGCTGAGGATTGTGCCTAAGAAGATGAACATTTTTTGTGCCTTGTTCTCCATATCTTTCCCTTGTTCTGTGAACATAGCAATGCGTTTCTCTAACTCTGTTTTTTTCTGTTTTAGTTTTTGAGTTTCTAACTCAATGGAATAAACAGTTTCTCTCAGATTTTCCAAATCTACCAAAATTCTGCCCTTCTCTGCAACAGGGCTAACTTTCCTCGGCTCTCTCTGCTTCCTTGTGGACTTAGGACTCGGTGGAGCATCCGTTCGCCTCCTCATGTTCATAAGCAAATGTTGCTTTCCTGCCTGAAACCATTTGTTCTCATACTCATATTGCCTCAGTCCTATCTTCTTGAACCCCTGTTTAATATAGGTGAAAATGTGTAACAGAGGTTCAGTAAAGATCTTAACTCTAAATGAACAGATAAAACAAATTCAGGAAACAAATGCGAACTCTAAATTCTGGGCTTAGTGATGATCAATCAAGAAATGTGCAAAAAAAGAAAAATGAAGGACTCACATAGTTATTTAGTTGGTAAATAAAGCTTGAGAAATTGCTGTGCTTGAAATATTTTGGAAGAAGCTCTTTGGAGAACTTGAGATGATCCCAGATTATAAAGCTTGTACCGGTATGGTTCCAGCAAATTATGCTGTTTGTCTCTGGATCTTCCACCATTACTAAGGTCTTAGTCAAGAAGGGAGGAGGACGACCACCGCTGCGCACTCCGTTCACAGATAACGGTATCCCAATTCCACCATCCATTTTTTTAAGTCCAGAACTTTAAGCAGTTGTATTGAGAAGAGATGTTCAATTCAATGCACCAATTAAAAAACACCACAAACTGTAGTTCAAAGTTGAAGAAATATAAATGGATTTAAATTCCCTTAAAAAGGAAAACATAAAAAAACGATGAAAAAAGGTTTTTTTTATTTTATTTTATGAAATCAGGACCATTGATTAACACACTTTTAAGGTAGGTTAATTCACAATATGAAAAGCGTGTATATAAACTCCCCATGGAACCCTTCTTAATCAGCATGTCAAGAATATATTCATTCCTCTATTGTTGCACATTATTCGGTATAATCCAACCACCGTCTGATCCTAAACAGATAATGAACTGATAGTTTTTTACCTGATTAAGGGACTAAGTAATCGTGTGAAGAAGGTACATGTGGGCTGTAGAAACATTTTGATTTCCAAGAAGGTTCCCCTGCACTTGAAGATAAGTTGGCAAGAAAGGAAGCAAAAACTGTGATACATTATTTCTGGACAATAGCATCCATTTATGATATAATAATGATGCTTATGAAGGATCTTCTTCGTGTTCTAGTTCTGTTGTCTATGGTTTTAAGCTTTATAATGCACCCCTCCTATCTAAAAGTTAATTGGACTTCCATTGATAATAAAAGGGTGAATGATGGAATTAATTGTTATCACATGATCATCATCCATGTGTGCTTAAAAATGTTTACATTGCTAATAGAATGAAGATTCAACTGGGACAGAACTATGAGGTTTTTGAATTTGTGATGGTGGGAAACCAGATCAATGGAAATGAGATCCCTTTTACCAAGTAAATAACTTGAAGCGTTAAGAGTTATTACAAATATCATATATGCTAAGATTAACTGAATTAAGGATATAAATAAGTTCAACTGTTCAACTGATTAAGACCATACATATATACGACCAAACTAAGACAGTTCTTCTGCGGAATTCATAAAGAGAAACTGAAAATGTAAAAAGATCAAGAGAAGATGATGTTGCTTCTGAAGAAGTTTGCCTAAATTCAACAAGGTGGCAAAGGAAACAAGGATGCAGCCAAACTGAACGAGATGCCTTTTCCTGCAAAGAATTTCGAGAAGAAAGGAAAGACGTCAATGAGAGCAGTTAGTATAGTATTTGGGGAACATAAAAATACAAGAATTTGATTAGTATTTCACCATTAAAATCAAGAGTCAGGTTTGAGATTCTTTAGCTTTTCCTTTTAGTGATTTGGTGTACTCCATCCAATCTGCTGGTCCTTCGATCAAATCTTCCCAGTCAATCACCATGCCTGACGATGACTGAAGTTCAGCTATTTCTTCTCTTGGCACATTCCCATTGTCGATGATGTCCTCCATTAGCTGCTTCTCCAAGAATTCAAATTCTAAACTACTAACATCTGGGATGCCCTTAAATTCATTTCCAGTGCCTGATGCAAAACCTAAAACCATGTCTTGCTTGTCGAATTGAGCAGTTGGCCGATAATCCGTGCTACTCCTGTTCGATGTCTCTTCCGCATCTTCAAGCTCCATGAAACTCTCAGTTTCAAGCCCCTCCAATCTACTCTGCTTTGTGACTTCAGAATCATGCAGTCCCTTTTTAAGCATCCAAACCATCTGTGTCATGAAACTCACCATTTTTTTACGTTTTGATGCACTACATTGGACTTGCTTCTTCAAGACATCAATTTGTTCCCCAGCACTTTCATGCCATGCTTTCAGCTCCTTGAATTCTGCAACAAATGCTTCATGTTCTTGTCTCAAATCTTCGAATTCCTTCGTCAATTCAGACTCGTCCAGATTTACTGTTGGATATGGTCCTTGCTGCAGGCTATGGAGATTCTGGTGTCTTCTCTTGACATTTTTCAACCAACGCTTCTTCCCTCTTCGAAACCATTCATTCTGGAATTCCAATCTGTCCCAACAGATCTTCTTGAAGCACTGGAGCATTTAAAACACACCATTCATGTGAATATGAAATGTGAATTATCTCAGCTATAGGCAAATTAGGTCCAGAACTATACGAGATAAAAGTGGAGTAATTAGTGTTGTTGAATTGGATAGTTTACATGTAAAGATGAGAATAAGATAATGAGAATAAACAAACACATAAGCCAAGTGTGAACTTAATCGGAACTCACATATGTATTCAGTTGGCATACGAAGCTTGAGAAGTTGTTATGCCTGAAGTACTTGTTCAAAACTTCTGCTGCAAACCTGTGTTGGTCCTTCACAATGAAGCTGGTACCTTCTTTGCTCCATGATATGACGGAGTCCGTTTCAGGATCCTGCACCATATCGTAAACCTTCAAAACAAAGGGCGGCGGAGGTCTCAATTTGAATGATGAACTTGCAGCAGCACAAAGAGAAGAATCAACATCGATAGGAATCACTCTCATATTATCTTTATCATTGCCTTCACTAGTATCTCCGTTAATCATTGCCATTTCTTTATCATTCAATTGTAGGTTTGCCTCCATCATGGAAAATGAGAAAACGGTTCGTGTTTGGGAGGATTGATTGGGTGCATTCTAAAAGGGGGGCTTAAATGATTGTGAAACACGATCAAAGGCGTGTTCTGTTGTGAGAGTACTAATGTGCTTCTACTGAAATTCCTAGCAGTGACTCATTTTATCTACGGTTAGAAATATTTTCTGCATATACTTCAGCTTTTATGCAGGAGTCCTTATAAATAGGCCACCAATCATCAATGATAGGACATCATTGTTTGGCTTAAATATTGTAATAAGTTTATCATATGTACTTTGAATAAATAAATAAAAATCACTGAACACTACCAAAATTTAAACATCCCAAATTGCAGTTACATATCCATAAAGGAAACAATCACAATTATATGCCAAAGAGGATGATTATATAAGGATGAATAAACAAATTCATCAATGAATGTTTAACAGAAACCTTTTTTCCCTTTTTGGGATGCAGAAGTATCTGTGTAGTTTATCTTCCATGAGCAGTTTGGAAGCCGGAAGTGGCAAGTTCCCTGTAACGGCTAAGGCAATAAAATCATTCAACATCTAAACACAAAATTAGGGATCACATATGCCCGTGTCTCTCATGACGACTCTATAGTGCTCTGCAAAACTCAAAAATTCCAGAAGTGGAAGATACACATTACTAACTTCCTCAAATGCAGCTGGAGTCCCTCCCAAAAATGAAACGCCTCATCCAATCTGACACCACCAATGCCCTTGTACGCCAGCTGACTTGTTTGCTGAATAACGAAAGATGTATTATCAATTACATATAACTCTACTTTTAAGCAAAAAAATTTATAGAAGAGGACTACTGACCTTGCATAGACAGAGTACCAAAGCCACTGAGTGCTGTGGCCTATTGAAATCCAATCTCCTGGGAGCTGGGCTGCCGTTTGCTCTCCTCCTAATGGAGCAAATTGTCCAAGATGCCTGTACCTGAAACAACCATAAAAGAACACATTACACAAGGTAAGACACTGAATTAATGTGAAATAGTGGAGATTTTGGATAGCCATTCTACTAAAGGTTGTAACTAATACCTGAACGGACGGAAACGGTGGCGTCCTTCTCCCCTGAATCGAAGAGGGCCCTCTGGATTTTTTTCACACTCATCCATGCGATTAAAACAGTTAGCCAGATACACACCTTGCTGAGAAGCAACCTACAATAATAATACAGTAAACGATGTTAACTTTCTATTACTAGCTCATCTCTGGAGAGTCAAACAAATAACTACAATCAAACTTTTCTCACTACTGACCTGTGCTGTGGCAGGAAGATTCTTCATCTGTGAATCAACTTGAGAGAGTGCTGATTTGAATTCTTCAATACTAACCTCAATTGATTCTTTTATGTCATCCCCTTTAGAATCTTTCAACAAATCAACTAGACTATTCATCTGCTTGTTTTTCAAGTAGAGATCCACTTGAGGATATCTCTCACATATATCATTTAGGACTTCTTGAAATTCTTTCACTGTCAATGTACCAGAGTTATCTTTATCTGCTTTCTTAAAGATAGCAGCTATGTCTTCCTGATTGTATCAGTCATGAGAATAAGCAGGATCAGAAACCATAGAAAATTGAAGAACTCATGTGAAAATAAGTGCAGTTCAAGTCTGTCAAATTGTTCAGTCAGCCATTGACTACGCATGAAGAGTTCAGTACTCATTAATTCAGATTTGTATGGCTCTGCAGCATCTGTCTTTAACATAAATTAGATAAATCCAAAATCAAATATCTGTTATTACCATTACTTTCAGCAGCTCATTTCAACTTAGGGGATTTAGAATTAGAAACAATGAGATCAGCCCACCTGTCCTTAATATTTTAAACAAAAATGAGGCAGACTTTCCTCTCCACATAAAAAACATCAAATCCTAACTGGCTTAGATACAGTATCTGCACAACAAAATTTTGCTGAATGACATTATTGCATATGTTGAACTAGTTTCCTTGTACTAGATGAACATTGGGCAAAGGAAATTTCTTTCTTGGAAGAAAAGATAAATGATTGTTACCATGACTCGACGCTGATTGATTGTTGCACAATCTCCAAGTGCATATATGTTGTCAGACCCTTCAACACGTAGCCACTCATCCATTGCTAAGACGCGTCTGTTACCCTGTAAACCAAAAAAGATATAGGAGACAGATTGAGGATTGATGACACTGGAATAATCAAGACATTGTCTGAATCCAAGCACTCATGTCTATTAAGAGGATTACCTGACCAATTTGTTTCATAAAATCTACAATGACAGGGCGAGTCCCAATTCCAGTTGACCACACAACCATACCATAAGGCATTGAGGAGGCTTCCCCAGTTTTGATTTCTTTAGTAGAAATTTCTTTATCAGTTACCTTTACAACCATTGACCCTGTTCTCAGATTAATGCCATCCCTTTGAAATTTTTCTTCTGCAAAAGCTGTGATTCTTTTGTCAAACCTGAAGAAAGAAATTTCTAATTGCATCAAAGCTCAAACAGGAAATCAAATTGAAACATTAACCTTGCATAGTCTTTTATTCATAAAAAAGGGTTTTTCACATGCAAGCAATTCATGTTTCAACATGAAACAACTACCACAGTCAAGAATATAAAACATCTAGTGAAGGTAGAGATGGCGGGTAAGACAACATGTTTGCAACCAAGAAGATCCAGGAAACAAATAAATATACAGAAATGCTTATCTTATATAATTAATACTTCAAGTAAATCATATGTAAGCAAATAATTTCTAATCATCCATTCTCCAGAGATTTATCATTCCCCACAATGCTGATTAAATTTGAAAGCAACCAACTTGTGGCAAAACATATCTTTCTCATTTAACGAAGACAAACATAAAACCAGGACTCAATATTGGAAGCAGGACAAAGCAAATTCATGTGTACGTTGTTGTCTTTCAAATTTTTGTTAGATTCTGTTGTTCATTAATAAGAAGGGAAAAGACCATGAATCATAAACTAAAGAAGTGATGGTTGCCAAAGGTCCTCTTACCTCAAAAAAACAATTTAGGAAATAGAGTTAAAAGAGGACATATTTAAGATCTTGTATTTTCCAAATGAATGTAAACCAGGTTATCATGTTAGGTAACTGAACGGGTCACTTGTTTAAAGTTGATAGGAAAATATTACAAATAAAAACCTTTCAATTTCAATGAGTAGCTCCTTAATGAACCTTGACTCTTAGGATTTCGCCAAATGGACAGTTAAAGAAAAAATTATAAAACTTAGGTTATGCCACCTTAAAAAACTGCAAATTGGTATGTCATACAAAACCTTGTTTAAAGTTGATAGGAAAATATTACAAATAAAAACCTTTCAATTTCAATGAGTAGCTCCTTAATGAACCTTGACTATTAGGATTTCGCCAAATGGACAGTTAAAGCAAAAATTATAAAACTTAGGTTATGCCACCTTAAAAAACTGCAAATTGGTATGTCATACAAAACATAACAACCAAAGATAGGGAAGAAAGAAATTACATGCTCAAGATATGGTCTGTTGCCTCTAGAAGTGTAATTCTCACCAAATCTTTGGCATTAGGGTACAACTTCACTAAATCTTCATTCAAGAAATCATGAAACTGTGCTGCAAACTCCACACCAGTTGGACCACCCCCAACTACAACAAAATGAAGGAGTCTCTTTCTCTCTTCATCACTAAGACTTGGCAAAGCAGCTTTCTCAAAACAGTCAATGATTTTCTTACGAATCTTCTGAGCATCTTCTACTTCCTAGAAGGATAGGTGTTGTCATGATAGTGTTAGCATTCAACAAAAGATGCATGCAGAGACCATCTTAAATAGATAGTTTATCAAAAGAATCTAATGCTAGCTCATGAAGACAGTGATCAAAACTAAAAGGTTGTTCACATCCAAGAGGCAACACGAACTGTGTAGCTCAGACTAAAATACTGTACTTAACATAGCATTCTATATCGAATAATTAGGATTTAAGTGGAAAAAAAGTGAATACAAAGTTTTAACTTACCTTCAAGAAGAGAGTGTTTTCTTCCACCCCAGGAATGTTGAATGTATTTGAACGAGCTCCAGTGGCAATAACAAGATAGTCAAAGTCAACAGCAAATTCTTCTTTCCCATTCAAATTGTTGGTTCCATTAGATCGGCAGTACACCTTCTTGTTTTGAGCATCAATCCTAACACATTCAGCTTCACAATAGGTAATGTCAACCTTTTTCTGCAATAGGACATGAAGCATGTTACTGGTGACTTAATCCAAAACCTCTACAGCTTACAACACTATGACGTCACATAAATAGATGCCTTCAGCTGTCAAAACAAATTGTGCATAAAAAATGACTAATAAGAAAAGCTCTGTTCCTATATGAGATTCTTAATAGCCAAATGAGAATCAGCAGCATTTATCAAAAGCCTCCTGGTAGACCTTAATTGATTTTACAAACAGAGACAAATTCCTACAACTGTTGAACTTAATGTCACCTTTCTGATAATATTGCGAATTGGTTCCACGATGCTGCGACCTTCAATAGTGCCACATGTAACACTTGGTAGCAAAGGGGTGAATGCAAAGTAATTCCGGGGTGATATCACCTCAACCTTGTAGGAAGGATCCTTCAGATTTTTCAAAAAGCTAGTTCCAGCCCAACCAGTTCCAAGTACGACAACCTTCTTTTTGGTGTTCTCAGCTCCTGCAGCATTAATAGGATTTGGACCATCATATGATTTTGCTTCAGAATATGCAACCAGCCCTCCTCCTCCACTGCCAACCATATGGGATACATATCTCAGTATAATGACTCAAATTTGATCCAACTTGTTAAAATAAGTTGAAATACTCGGAATAGATAATTTTCTTCAAATAAACAGGCAATAATAACTTATAAAACTCCATACTATGTATGACAAATTATTCTGCCACAGATACGTTGGAGAAATATCAGATAGATTAGTTTAATATTTGCAATAAATATTAGAATTTTAAAAGCAATAACATATCAGAATTTGCAATTATTAAGAATTGTCAAATGCTAAGGTAACAATTAAGGTCTGCTCAACCTTACCGCAGCCAGATCTGCAATTCTACATAGTAACCAACAATTTATTCAGTAACCGATACATTTTTACGTTATTGGATAACTCCTCAACAAGCAACTCAAGGATCGAACGATCTCAGTTTTCATCTAAGTTCTTATTCATAGTTAAATATTAATTCACCAAAATAAGTGCTGATATTCGAAAAGGCAACAGTAGAAGATGATAGCGCACAACAGTATTATCCTTCATAAGCGGAGCAACCAACATACACTCGAAGGTTTAGAGAAAACATAGAATGTAAATGAAGGAAACAAAATACCTGACAGAAACAACAATTAGCAACTTGGAAAGTGAAGGATTCTCACGAAAAGTTCTGGAGAATCTCTCAAATAAGGCCATTCTTCGCATTTCCGGTTTCACTACAGAAAACCTTTCGGCAATTCAATGATCACCCTCAACTCAGATGTTAAAAAAAGACCTGCAAAATCCGATCAAGGAAAGAACACCAAAATCAAAACACAGCCAAATCTCAAATTGTGAATAATTTGTGAATTATCCTCAAAATAGATTGTGCCATAAAGTAGGGGAGAGATGACAGAAGATGGAGGTTTCTTACTTTAGAGAGAGAAAGAAAGAGACTTACGCCGAAGCAATGCGGAAAACGTCTACCAATCAATCCAAGCAGATGGGAGGAAGCGCGCGATCAGTTGTCTCAAGAAACTTCTCTTCTTACAAGTTTCATTTCAGCGTCTTTTCTATCTGAACTTTTTATATTTAGCAATTTAGCCCTTAAAAGTTTGGCGATGGAACCTTTCATTTTATTAAAGTTCTTAATTTTATCTTTCAAATATAGTAATTTAAATTTATGAATAGTATTCCTTTAATAAAAATGCGCCGGAACTTTATTAATAAAATCCGAACATGAGGAAGAGGCATTATTGTTAAATTTCTCTCACACCTTAATTTGAAAATGAGAGAAAGAAACAATTTATTATTATTGTTAGAATAAAATCAAATTAGGTACATATTGGATGATAAGATAATTTTTTATTAGCATTAGAGTAATTTCATTTTTAAAATATTGTTGTGAATCTCAATTTTAACTTAAAGTTTATAAAAATAAAATGAATATATATTTTCCTTTTAAAATAAGAAACTTGAATTGGGTATTTTTAAATAATACGTTGAAAATTCAAAATTGAATGAACGAAATATTTAAAAAGTGTTTTCCGGTTTATTTATTTATTTTGGGATGAAGGGCTGAAGTGTAAAAGTCAAAGTTTTGTAAAAGAAAGAACAGGCACAATTGCAAATAGACTGACTTATGGGTTTAGATTGCTAAATATTATTTAAATTTACTTTATTTTGATTTGGATTGCTTGACTTTCGAGCATAGGCGTGTCAAGCTGAGCAGCTGTGTCTCGGGCGGCACGTGTGATCCGCCGTCTCTCTCATTTGCGTACAGGATCTTGCAGCTCACCAGGGGCCCACAAGGAAAGCTGTTTGAATGCAAATTTCATTTTTATTTTTATCTGCAAGCGCTTTGTTGCTTTTAAATTAATCATGCTAGTAAAATAATAAATATACACAAAATTTTCTATATTTAATTATTATGAAGATTCAATGTATTATAAATTTATGTTTATTTATTGGGTGGCTTTAGTAGCATAACAGAGGAAAAATCAAAATAAAATTAGAGAAAAAGGAGCGGCCATCAACTTGTCACGTGGCATTGTTTAATTTAATCACCGCATTTGTCAGATGGAGCTCTGTCCGCAGTAAAACTCGTCCTATTTTGTATTTGATTGTTCTATTTAAATTTCAAAGCACACAATGGAGTGCTCCTGTTAGTCGGGCTGGGTTATCAAGTCTCAGGTGATCCGGGTTGAGGCATGATATACCTTTCCTCTTAAATGCCTCCTGTACTCGTTAGGTTCATATATATGAGTTAATCGCTCTCATATCAACCGTTACGTCTCCTCCGATCTTTGAATCCAAAACGTAATAATGGATTGACAATATCTACGATCAATTATTTGATAATCATACTTGCTATATCAAAATGAATATTTTAAATTGATTATGAATATTTTATTTCGTTCTTATCAATACATCATAGAACGGATGTCATAGTATTGAAAAAGGAATCCTCTGCATGATTGTTGCCCTTTTAATGAATCATGATAACTAGTAGTTGATATAAATAAATCTTATTGATTTATAAATAAGAAAAAATAGAAGGTTGACTTTCTAAAAACACGTCAACTTGACTAATATTTCTTTTTCTTTTCTCTATTTATTACCATTGCCTCTCGAGTCTCAACCTATAATCCTTGAATTACACTTTTCTCCCTTGGCCTGTACGAAGGCCCAACACTTGACATGACTTCGTGGGGGGCCCAATTATGTTTCATCTGCTCTGAACCTTGCAAGAACACTGGCCATTTGGAAGTCTATGGAACTTTTATTTTATTTTATTTTGATCTAAATGTAACGTGTATTATAGATCAAAAAGTACAAAATATTCGAATATATCTGAGGAGTATATACATGGGAACCATAGCTATCTATGTGCCCATACCAAAAGTAGATAAGACATTGAGATACAGGGCATACATAATCCTATATATTCGTGTCTTGATCCTAAAGCAAGTGTCTTCGACAGTAGCGGATTGATCCACAAAAGCTACCCTATTTCTAGTTCTCCATATGTAGTATACCGTATTGAGCAGCCCTAGCCGTTTGAACTTGGGTTGCCATGTTGTCCCGCGAGCCTCTTTCTTAAGCCATTTGATGACTGCCTGTAACGTCGACATCTGTCTCGTGATGCTTATCCATGCCCTTACTCACTGCCATACTGCCTTCATGAATGGACAAGCAAAGAAGAGATGCTGGTGCGATTCCTAACAGCCCTGGCACAGGAGCACGTAAGGTCCAGTTCCAGGAATGAAAAGCGGTCTTCTGTGGCTAGTCGCCCCTATATTGCAAGCTACATCATGAATGAAACCCTTGGTGGAATCCATGCCTTCCAAATGCCCGAGCACCAAATTACCTGAGGTTTGCAAGGCTGCAACCCATCATATGCCTCTCTGGTGACATAGCGGCCATCTCCATGTCTGAACCTTCATGACAGTAGCCTCCAGCAATCCCTGTCTCAATACAAGAAAATTCCTGATATCCAACACTCTCTTCCATAACGGAGAGTCGGCCTTTCTTTTCCTTACTGTCCAGAAATCTGATAAGCCAAGGTAATGGTGATGAATCCACTTGACGCATAATGTGTCTTTTTTGGAGTGGACATTCCAAATTGTTTTGGCAAGTAACGAGATGCTCCAAGTCCTCAAGTCTCTAAGTCCCAAACCACCCTCTTTCTTTGGATAGCACAGCTCTTTCCAAGCCACGGGTATCCTGTGATTCTGCCATAGAAATCTTCTCCATAGCGCTACAACACTGTCCACCACCAAACTGGGCATCGGTAGACTGCTTAGCCAGAAGCACGTCTTCCCCTATAGCACACTTTTCACCAGTTCCAACCTCTCCACATAGGATAATGTAGTGTTCTTCCAAGGTATAATCTGTCTTGCTTCCCCTACAACACTCTTGTAGTAAGCTATTTTCAACCGTGCTAGGGCCAATGGAACACCTAAATACCTGCACGGCATGCTACCGATGGAGAACTCAGTATATTCAAGTATTTCTTCTAGCTCATGTTGCGGAACTCCTGCTGCAAAAAGCTTCGACTTCAGGGGGTTTTCCAATAGTCCATATGCATCACCGAAGTCCCTCAAGTAGTGTACCATTGTTTTAACCGAAGTGACACCCCCTCTAGCGAACAATAATAGGTAATCAGCATAGGCTAAATGTGTTATTTTAAGATGGCCGCAAGTAGGGTGGAAGTTGTAGTTCAGACCAGTGGTAGCCAATTGCAGTGAGCTTGAAAGGTATTCCAAACAGATTGTAAACAAGTAGGGGGATAGAGGGTCGCCTTGGCGCAATCCCCACTGCCCTCTAAAGAAACCATAGAGCAAACCATTGACTTGTATTGAGTAAGATGTAAAAGATACACATTCCATCACCCATTTCACAAACCTCTCGGGAAAGCCAAACCCTTTAAGTACCTCATGCAAGAATTTCCACAATACCGTGTCATAAGCCTCCTCAAATCGATCCAAATGGCACACATAGGAGATATTCTTTTTCGGTTATATTGCAACACAATCCTTGGTCTAGGTGTACATTCTCCAAAATACTTCTTCCGAGAACAAAAGCAGTTTAACACTCGTTCACCAGGTTAACTAAGATAAGGGAGAGTCGTTTTGATAGAATCTTAGAGATTATTTTATAAACCACATTGCAACAATAGATGAGTCTATAATCCTCAACCATTGGTACATGCGCTTTCTTTGGTACCAAGGCAATAATCGAGTGATTAATTTGCTTCAGCAATCTTCCTGATATAAATAACTCTCTCACAGCCTTGCATATATCTACCCTAATCACACCTCAACATTTTTTGAAAAACCCTGATGAGTACCCCATTCTGCCCCGGAACCTTGCCATCATTGATGCTCCAAAGGGCTTCCTTGATCTCTTGGTCACTCACTCCCAAGCAAAGAGTGGTAGCCCGTTCCCTTGAGACCAAGTTCCCCATCTTGAGGATCTCTATTCTCAACCTATTGACCCCACCTCAGTTCCCAAGAGGTTGCGGTAATATGACACAAATTCTTCATCAACTCTTTCATGGCTATGTGTGATCAAGTCATCTTGTCTTGTGTGATGGCAACAATTTAGTTTCTCTTGCTATTCCTCTTGAAACAATCATGGAAGAATTTCGTACCCTTATCCACCATGTTCATATAAGTGCATTTCGCTTTTTGGAAGTAAAAAGCTCGTTCCGCCAAGGCCAACTTAATCACCAGCTGCCTTAGCTCCATCACTTTCCTTTTGAGGGCCATGTCCCCGAGATGGTCATGTAGGAGGGATGTGGCCACTTTAAGCTCCTTGTCCCCTCTCTTAACCCTAAAGAATATGTGTGAGAAGTGAAGGGCATTAAGAGTTTTTAAGGGACCCTCGAGTGATATGAGTTTCTTGCAAAGAATGAATTATGTCATCCCTCGCCAAACCCCATTCCAGCCACTCCCCACTATCTTCATAAAACTCTTATGTTCCATCCACATATTAAAAAACTTAAAGCACCTTCTAGCTTGTATAGATGAAGCCCCAATGCTCACAATGCATGCCGAGTGGTCCGAATGGTATGTCAATGGCAGGAAATTTGCCACTATATCCATTTCCAAGCTTAGCCCTACATGGTTCATCAAAACTCTGTCAAGCTTGGTCCATACAAGAAAGTTAGTCCACGTATGCTCATTCCTGATGGAAGCAACATCCTCCAGTTCATTATTCAGGCAACAGTTCATAAAATCCTTCATTTCATATGTCGAAACTTCCACCCATTAATCCTTTCTTCCACTCTAAGGACGCTATTAAAATCCCCCAACAGCAACTAAGGAAGGGTAACAAAATGCAACGAGTCCAAAAATTGACTTAGAGCACGCCTAGAGATGGAGTGTAAGCCATAAATAAATGAGACGTAAAAGGTCCTTGACGTTACCTTGCAAGTCACGAGGGTATGCATGCATTGAGGGTGAGAAGCCAACACGTCCACCATTGTTATCGCTTCCTTCCAAAACAGCAATATTCGCCCTCCATGATGGTCAAGAAAGTTGTTCTCGGCCTTCCATCCTTGGAATGTTGTTCGCATGAGTTTCTCTAGTGTAGTCAACTTCAATTTGATTTCCAAAACCACCATTATGTCCATCCCCTGACAAGCTATGAGGTCCTTCACACCTTTTTGTATTGGGGGTAGGTTAAACCCCTGTATATTCCAAAATGCTATACGCATCGGGGGTAGCCCCCATCCTGGGTATCAACTACCACAACCTCTCCCTTTGTCCCAGACCCAGCTACAGGTTTCATCTTACTGCCCTTCCTATTACACATGGTCCAATCTGCCTTAGACAAATCTTGAGATGAACTCCTCTGCCCTACTACCCCTGTGTCCTTCCTTGCCAGTTGAGATGTTGTCACACTGCCCCCTATCTCCTACATACCCACCTTCCCCCTACTTGTATCACCTTGTCCTTTGCAGTCTACTCTCGGGGCTTGAAATGATGAATGTGACTCGTTAGGTAGTAGATTATTCCCCTCTAACTGGCTAGGCATGCAATTACTCGACTTCCCTGCTCGCCTCTCCTCCGCTACTTCCCTCAGCCCTACTTCCTGCACACTAGCCAATTCACCAATGCCAGAAGTGCTAGGACCAACCTTAGCCTCGACACCCTCATAAGCACCAGGGCCAGGGGCACTAGGACCCGCGGGGGTAGGAGCATTGACAAATGTCCCTGCAGGCTGCAATATAGTCTTGTTCCTTTGTCTTCTGCGCACCCGGCACTTGCTTCGATTATTCCTGCCAGCACGCCTTGTCTCTTGATCACCAAGTGGGTGCCTTACAGCACCTATACTAGTCACATTGCCCTCCGAGGCCTTCCTCCCTCCATCCTCATTAACAGCCTCCCTATCGGCATGATATGGTTCCTTTGTTGGGCATTGCTCGTTGGTGTGAGTAAAACAATTGCACACCCCACAAAACCTTGGCTCGAATTCATATATCATCCTTTGCTTGAAGATATCACCCGTATAGGGGTTTCTCACAAGGACCTCCCTCCTAAGTGTTTGGGATACATCTACCTCAACTAGCAACCCAGCGTAGCGTTCTTCATTGGGAACTATTAATAAAAATTCCCCATCTAAATAGATAATTCTAATATGGATCCGATCCATATTTCCCATATATGAATCTTGTGATACTTATCCATTTAAGGGGTATTATTATTATTTTTTATCATGCATAACCTAGTACTTTGTGGGGGAAAATTGCGATATGGCTCCACCGTCTTTATGGATTTATAATTAGTACAAATTTTATTAATATATATTACTATCTCATCTAATTTTTTTTAAAAAAAAAAATTAAAATTATACAAATCAAAATGAGACATTCAATTTTGGATGAAAAGAGTATTTTTGTATATATATAAAAAATGGATGTATAATTTTTAAATATATAATAAATCCTTTTAAAAAATCCCCAATATTTCTACGACATTTTTAATATAATAAAGTCACTATCTATTCATTTGAGGAAAAAAATACTTCAAACTCAAGATCCACAATCCGTGCATGAGGTTATTAAGATCTCACCATTAGGAGGGAACCAAAGAGCTATCCAGGAGAGTTGATGATCCTCCTCATTTCCTTTCCTATCAACCCTCGCATATTTTCTCTGCTCTAACTGCTAAAAATGCTTTTCAAATTACTTTTAGTTTTGTCTAAATGAAAGAAAAAAAGATAAGAAAAAGAAAAAGAGAGGGGGGAGGGGGTCTGGAAATGTTTTAGATTACCTTTTGACTTGTCATTTAACTTTAGAAAAACGAAAGCTCTTTCTTTGAGATTGAAGGCACCTTTCAAGATTTCCATTATTCAATAATCTGTTTTTCTAAAATTAAAGGTTCATAATTGACTTAATTAAAAAAAATAAAAGTAATGAATGTTTTTAACTTTAACGAAAGTACTATTTTGTCTTTATTTTTCTTGTGTTAGTGGCTTAACAATGAGATCATGATTTGCATATAATTATGCTAAGTTTTATGATCTTTTTATGTCATTATCTTATGTAACTCGGCTTATTTATATTATTTTAGATATATTTTACTTCCCTATGTTTGATTTTTGTTTGTAGGAATATTTGGTTGAAAATAAGTTCAAGATTTTACGAAATTATTATGGAGGCACTGTTCACCGGCACTGTTCCGGCATACTGTTCACCGCACTATTCTGACATACTGTTCACCAGAACTATTCACCTTTTTTATAGTTCATCGGATTAGAGTTGGAGGCTATGGTTTGACCAAGTTTGTTGACCGTAGGTCGTGGTAAAGACTTTCATTTTTATTATGATTTGATTATTTATTCTTAAACTACTTCGTTTTGTAATTAGTTTCTATTTTATTATTAGAATCCTTTTAGGTAACTACTTATTTGTAAGGAGTCTTTTGCTCCTATAAATAGGCCCTTTGTCTTAGTCTTAGAAGACACAACACAACAACTCAAGATTGATCTTTCGAGGAATTTCGAAAATAAAGGGCAGATTTTATCTTCCTCTTTTCTTATGCATTTTTCGATTTTATTAACCATGTCTTGTGAGTAGTTGTCTTTTGTTAACAAGAATATGAAATAAGTTATTTTGTTATGGGGTTATGAGATTTGGTTTGTTTTCTATTAAAGATTTGATCTTTATTATTAAGTATTTGT